>PVIA01004877.1:83399-127508 GCA_004024845.1 Tonatia bakeri | reverse complement strand
GGATAGAGCAATCTAGGATGTAGGTCCTTGCCTTTCATGACTTGGAATACTTCTTTCCAGCCCCTTCTTGCCTGTAAGGTTTCTTTTGAGAAATCAGCTGAGAGTCTGATGGGAACTCCTTTGTGGGTAACTGTCTCCTTTTCTCTTGCTGCTTTTAAGATTCCCTCCTTATCTTTAACCTTGGCTAATGTAATTATGAGGTGCCTTGGTGTGTTCCTCCTTGGGTCCAACTTCTCTGGGACTCTCTGAGCTTCCTGGACTTCCTGAAAGTCTATTTCCTTTGCCAGTTGGGGAAGTTCTCCTTCATTATTTGTTCAAATAAATTTTCAAATTCTTGCTCTTCCTCTTCTCCTTCTGGCACCCCTATGATTCGGATGCTGGAACATTTAAAAATGTTCTGGAGGTCCCTACGCCTCTCCTCACATTTTTTGAATTCTTGTTTCTTCACTCTGTTCTGATTGAATGTTTATTTCTTCCTTCTAGTCCATACCATTGATTTGAGTCCTGATTTCATCCCCTTCATTGTTGGTTCCCTGTACACTTTCCTTTATTTCATTTAGCATAGCCTTCATTTTTTCATCTAATTTGCAACCAAATTCAACCAATATTGTGAGCATCCTGATTACCAGTGTTTTGAACTGTGCATCTGATAGGTTGGCTGTCTCTTCATCATTTAGTTGTATTTTTCCTGGAGCTTTGATCTGTTCTTTCATTTGGGCCTTTTTTTTTTTTTTTTGGTCTCAGTGTGCCTGTTATGTAGTAAGGGGCAGAGCCTTAGGTGTTCACCAGGACGGGGCAACCCATGTCCTCAGGTTGAGACACTGTTTGTGGGGGAGGGGTCAGTGCAGCTTGCTCCACTCTCTGCCAGTTTTTAGTCACTTCTCCCACTACCCACAATCAAATTGGGCCCTTCTGGTGCTGATTCCTGGGTAGGTTGGCTTGTGTACATTCTAGGACCCAGTGGGGCTCTCCAATAAACTCACCTGTGAGGCTGTGAGTTTCTCCCACAAGCCGCAACCCCCACAGGTATTTTCAATCATAGGTTTGAGGCTTTATTTCTCCACACTGGGACCCTGGGTTGTGCGGTCTATCTCACTCCCTAGTAGTTCCTCCTGGTCTATCTGCATGCGAATGTGGCACTACCCAGTCCACAATCCACCACCTCGCTGAGTCTGCCAGCCGCAGCCTTGCCTGCCCCAGTCCTCCAGCTGCGGCCTTACCACAAGTCCTCTCCACTGCCCATCTCCGCTCCTCCTATCGGTCTGGATAAATGCTTCTTCTTTAACTCCTTGGTTGTCGGACTTCCATACAGTTGGATTTTCTGGCAGTTCTGGTTGTTTGTTTTTAAATTTGTTGTCCTTCTTTTGGTTGTGTGAGGAGGCACAGTGTGGCTACCTACACCTCCATCTTAGCCAGAAGTCCCCCAGAAACCCACCTTTAAACATTTGTGGTTCTGATCTGGCACCAGACACCAAGGCACAAAACTGTTAACATTCAGCCCTATGACTAAATCTGACCCTCTCGGCAGAGCACACCATGAAAAAGGAAAGATGACCCAGCCCAACACTCACCTGCCCAGTCTCATATTTTCCATTCTGTTTTGGCACCTCAAACACACCAACTGTCTCCAAAACTTTGCCCTCTGGTCGGTTTCTGATTAGGAAGGAACAGAACAAGTAGCTGAACAGCTGAGGAGGTAACAGGACTTACCCATCAGAAAAGGGTACTAGAATACTGAGGGACCAAGGCCATGACAGCAGAGAAGGGTCAGGGGAGCCGGTTGAAACAGGTAAGGGTCCTGCCAAGTCACCGCCCCACACTCCACAGAGCCTCTGCCTGTCCTGTTCTGAGCTCCAGCCACAGGCCCCGGGTTTCCGTGCCAGGTCCACCTGCTCCCAGATCACTTTCTTCTCTTCGCTCTCAGCGGGCCTCACATCACGCCCTCTACACTGCCTAACTGTGCTCTTTGCCTCCCTTTCCTCCCTAAGCCACCCTCCTGACCAGCCCCAGCATTTTAACTGTCCTTCCCACCTGGCATTAATTTCAGTTATTTGTGCCCATGTCTTATCTCCATTAGAGACTGTAAGCTCCCTGGGAGCAATGCCTGTGTCTGATTAGCCTAGTGTATACCAGGAGCTCAAAAGTATTTGTTCTGTTATAATTCCATGTCCATCTCCTGCTCAGAACTGCAGTCTTCACCCTGCCCTTGAAGGGCTTAATCATCCTCTCTGGATTTCCTCCTGTATTCCCTACATTGCACCCTGCAGTCTCTCAGTCCAGTTTTTGTTCAGATTTACATCAATTTTCACAGGAGTCTGAAAATGCAACTAGTTATCTCTCCCCAATATGAACATCTAATCTCCCCTACTAAAAGGTCCATTCTCTCAGCGACCTCCCTGCACAGGTGCTCTTTACAGGAGCTGTTGAAAGCACTGCTCTTCTTACTGTTTGGAGATGTAGACATCATGCTTCCTCCCACTTGATCCTCTGGCCCCAATCTGATCTGTCTGTCCTATCCCTGGAAACAATGTTAACACCATTCCCATGCCTCAAGCCCTCTTCCCCAAATCACATCGAGAGAACCAGTCTGCCCAAGGTCACACTGAAACCGGGGACCTGAGTGGGGCTCAGACTCAAGGGCCCTATTTCCCACTTCGAGCATCTTTCTGAGAGAGAACTTGACTAAATCCGGGAATAGGGGGATCAAAGTCAAAAGCCCTAGGGCTTAATTAATAGGCTGCCCACTAACAGCGGCGCTCAGAGATCCCCACTCGGGAGATAGGATTCACTTTGGGAGGATTACTAGTTCCCACTCAGAGTCAGCCCCGCAAAACCCAGGGCTCTGGACCGCACTCCCTTCTCTGCTCCTGGCACAAATCCCAGACGGCGCAGATCGGCTTCCGGCCGGGACCCTGTCACGGGTCGAATTCCCTCTCCTTGCCAGGCCTCCTAGCCTCCTCCCTTGCCAGAAACACGCTCTCTAGGCTCCGGGCCCCTGCCCCTCACCGGGACGAGAGGTGCCTCCGCGTCGTGGTCGCTGCAGGGAGGAAGGGCCCGGCTCCACCCACCGCACAGAACGGCCTTGGCCCCCGGGCACCGGTCAGTGACCGGGACCACCAGCGGCTGCCCATGGCCAGGGCCCGCCGGGCCACACAGCCCGCCATGTCCCCCACGAGCGCCTGCTGGGCTGCTGACACAGGGCCCGACCCACGGCCCGGCGGCGTCCCGCCCCCGCCCCACACTGCCCCGCGCTGCGCCCCGCCCCCTTGGCCCTCTGCCCCGCCTCGTCCCACCCAGCAAGCTCCGTGTTCCTTCCGGCGCACCGCTGGCGGAAGTGCCCTCGGAGTCACCTGACCGTGCTGTGGACTAGAAATGGCGTCTTACCTGCTCGCGGGAGAGCGGCTGGTGCGGGCTGTGGCCCCCGGCGGGGAGCTGGAGCGAGAGCAGTTGCCCCGGAAGCTGCGGGCAGAGCTTGAGGCCGCTTTGGAGAAGAAGCACAAGGGCGGTGCTCGCCCCAGTGGCCCCGCACGCCTGGTTTCCTTCCGCCTGATTCGGGATCTGCACCAGTACCTGAGAGAAAGGGGTGAGGCCCATTCTCCAGCACGGAATCGCCTCCCCTCCTCCAGAGTCTACTCCCTCTTGAAGTCTTTCCCCCACCTCTAGCATCTTTATCCATCACTCTCCTTTGATAACCGCGGAACGATCATCTAGCCAACCCAAGAGTCACCCCAGAAATCCTAGGGCAAATCACTCCCTTCACAACTTCCACGGGAGTACCTCCTGGGTTACAAAATTTGTGCGGTTTCTGCTTTCTTGAGAATCTCCACTTCCAGGCCTAGGTAGACCCACCTGGCCCTTGAGGAAGTCCAAGTCGTAATTCAGGACCACCTCATGGGGTCCGTTTCTTCCTTTTAAGCCGCATTAGAAACCAACAAAGCCGGGTGGCCCTGTTGGTTGGAGCGTCATCCCACACACCAAAAGGTTGCGGTTCAATTAATTGGTATAGGAATGGCCGTGCTTTGTTTTACTAGAAAGAACAGAAAGACTAGACCCTTCTCTGATCTTAATCTTTCGAATTCAGCTCTATGGATCATTACGTTTGTGGACATATTTTCTTCCCAGATTCCACACTGTACCTTCATGCGCTCCTAGAAGGCAGTGAAATCTATCTCCCAGAGGTGGTGAAGCCTCCTAGGGTATGTAAGGGATACATTTGTGAGAGTGGATGTTGGCTGAGTTGAGCTTATCTGTGATGCATCCAGACTTGTGGATCAACTTTTGTATTCAAAAACTATTTTTAAACTATATTTTAAATGTGTGGGAGCTGGGGTGGGTGGGGGAACCAGATGTTGTCCTCCTTGTTTGGCAGCTTGGAAAACAGATCCATTAAAAAAGGAGTTTTCAAAGCAGTGGAGGCAGAACTGGTACATGGGTCTCCTGGGCCCCTTAGCAGTGCTTTGCCCCCTGAAACCAATGATTATGAGATGCTTTAAACCAAGCTGGGAATGTCATTCTTCTCATTTGATTTTTCTGCCTTAGAACCCAGAGCTAGTTGCCCGTCTGGAGAAAATTAAGATACAGTTGGCCAATGAGGAATATAAGCAGATCACCCGCAATGTAACCTGTCAGGTAAGGGGCTGCCCTTCAACATGTGGACTGGGTAGCCGCGGAAAGCAGGGCACTGCCCTGGGAAGAGGCACAGAGGAAAGAAGCAACATGGAATGGTCTGTATACTATTCAGGGAGCAAAAAAGTTTTGTGTCACATACAAACCGAATATAATTCCGAACTCATTCACTGAGTCTCTGGGCTTAGATAGTAACTGATTCTTAAAAGTTATAGAGGTGGGAAATGAGCATTGGAGCCCTTCTTCTGACAGGGCTGCCTACCGTTCTCCGCCATGCTGCTGCCCTGGGACGGTGCGGGGTAGACGGGTACTGGAAGTCTCTGTCTCTTCTTTGAAATGCTTGATCTTGGTCTAGGACAGAATCCAGCTGGTCCCAGACAAGAGAATCCATGGAGAAGAAAGAGTTCATGTTTGGGCAAATAAAAAAGGGCTGAGCCCAGACCAACAAATGGACACTCTCTGGGCTGCCTCTGAGCTACTTCCATTCTGAAATCGTTCGCTTTTGCTCTTTCCCAGGATTTAAGGCATGGTGGGATTCTGAGTGACCTGGGCAAGGAAGGTGAGATTCTAGGATGTCGAGTGCTAAAGTCTGTCCCTGGGAAGGGTCAGTCACAGCACTCCCTCCCACCCCAGTGCTCTGGGGGTGAGCCTGAACTATTCAGGTTTGCTGTTTGAGAGAGACCCAGTTGATGGGGAGGCAGCTGTGGGATGAGAGGGCCTCCTGGAGGATGCTGACCTAAAGGTTTCCTCCCTGGGTTCTTCCCCAAAGTGAGGTCAGTGAAGGCTCTGGTCATCACCATCTTCAATTTCATTGTCACGGTGGTAGCTGCCTTCGTCTGCACTTACCTTGGAAGCCAGTATGTCTTCACAGAAATGGCCTCGGTGAGTAGGCACTGTGGTCCAGGTAGGACGCTCCAGATGGGGGTGTTAGTGGGGAAGGGAGGAAGTAGGTGAACATTCCTTGCGTAGGTTAGGTATGGAGCAAATATATATGCAGTGACCAGGAGGGGCATTTGAGCTTTTCAGTAGTCTTGGGGGTAGAAATAACCTCAAGAGAATGCAGATCTTCTTTTCTTCCCTTCCTGTCCAACTTATGGGCTGGGTTGGGGTCCTCTTCAAACTCATCAGAGGTGTTGGAGGCTGCAGAGCTGGTGGCCGACCTCCATCCCCTGAGCCTGGTTCTTCCTCCCCAGCGGGTACTGGCTGCATTGATCGTCGCCTCTGTGGTGGGTCTGGCCGAGCTGTACGTCATGGTGCGGGCGATGGAAGGCGAATTGGGAGAGATATAACTGGTAACTTCATCATCAAAGTCTGGAGACAGTTTGGAGGGGCTCCAGGCTCCCAGCTGGCCATCACTGACTCTCGGTCAACCCATCAGGTTCCTTGTAGTTGACTCTGGTTATTCAGGGCCAAGCGCAGGCTACCTGCTGTTTCTGTGGGGAGCCCCATCGTCTGTCAGTTGCCAGAGGGGCAGTGGAGGAGACTCAGCCGACAACTGAAAAGAACTGGCCTGTCAGTACCTCCTCCTGCTCTTGCTACCTCTCTGCCTTCTCCAGTCCATTCGGGGCACTGCTGGCGCTGGGATTTCCCGTCCGGAGTAAATAGAACACAGGCCTTCCCAGCAGCAGATCACAGCGCCTGAAGGTGCCCAAGTACACGAATCAGTCGTCATCCTTGCTCCACACGTCCTTGATGCTGACCTACAGCTTAGCTCTGAAACTTCCAACAAAGCAAAAAGGATTTTCTCCAGGTCACGCTGGAAGAAGTACTGATCAGAGGACACCAAATAAGAGAAAGATGAGGGGTACAGGATGGCGGGATTGGAAGTAAGGCAGCTACCTCTTTGTAATCTTAGTTTCTGTCTTTATCCTCTTCCTTCTGCTTGCCTTTTTCAGGTTTTCTATATGCTTCTGCCTGTCTCTGCCACCCATCAGCCCTCCCTGAACTTCCCACTTTATTTCCTTTGCTCTGCCTCCCAAAATGAAAACAATCTTGGCCCTAGCTGGTGTGGTTAGTGGATTGAGTGCCAGCCTGTAAACCGAAGGGTCACTGGTTCGATTCCCAGTCAGGGCACATGCCTGGGTTGCAGGCCAGGTCCCTGGTTACGGGTGTGTTAGAGGCATGCAACCAATTGATATTTCTGTCCTCCCACCTTTCTTTCTCTCTCCCTTCCCCTTTCTCTAAAAATAAATAAAATCTCTAAGAAAAAGACAATTTAGATGGCAAAACAGTGTATCTGCTTGTAATTGCAAAATTCCTTGTACTTGTGTTTGTAGGGAGAGTGCACCTACTGTGGATTGTCTAACTAGTAAAGGGAGGGGCAGGGACAGTTGTCAGACTTAACTGTATGTATGGATATGAATAAACATGCACATGAATATGTATACCTTTTTACACGTGAGCCTAACATAGGATGTTTAATACGGGTTTGTAAACATGTTTGGGTGAGTTTGAAAAATAGCATGTAAATGCTCACAGTTGATTCATTGTTTTACGCGGTTGCTTTTGGTCTCTCCAGTAACCCTGGAGTTTGGAAACAGAAGTGTCTTAGCCCCATTTTCCAGAAGACAGACTAGGCAGAGAGAGATCAGATGGCCCGTTGTGGTCCTTCCTTTGTTAAATGGAGCCAAAGACTCCAGGGTGGTCCTGAAGTCTCTGTGTAATGTTCAATTTCTAGAATTTAGATTGGTGGTGTGATGACAGAATCTGTATAAGGCACTTAGAAAACGATATCAGCATCAGTTATTTATTCAATAAATATTTATTATATTCATCGTACTTTTATCTCAAATCTGTGACAATACAAAAGCCCAGAGATTTGTGTAACTGAGAGTTGTGCAGAGTTGCTCCTAATGGTGGACTCCGTCTTTTTTCATCTGACTACGTGAGTTCCTGCGGGTCCCCCACACCCCCACCCCAGGCGCACTGCTGTTCTTAGAAATCAGCTCAGGAGACATTTCCTCACCAATGTTTGCCAGTTTCTTCTGGATGTAGAGCAAGTCTGAGCCTCTTAGGGCAGTGTTCTACATGACAGGGGGAGGTTTTAGGCCATCACTTTGTTGAGAAATCTTAGGATTTCTCAAGTTGGTTGACAGAAATGAAAACAGAAGAAAAAAATGCAGGTGGCATTTTACAGTGTTTTAAGATTAAGTTTAAAAAGCTCTGTGGAGGCCCTGGCAGGGTAGCTCAGTTGGTTCAAGTATCGTCCCCATATACCAAGGTTGGGGGTTCAATCCCAGGTCAGGGCACATATGTCTCCAAGGGGTAGGGGACATCAATAAGCAGAATAACAAATCAGTGTTTCTCTCTTTTGCTCACTCCAACCTTAAAATAAATTTTAAAACATTTCTTCTAATGCTTTGTGGAGATTCTGGCTCTGCTTCCCTGTGCTGAACTCTGCAGGCCAGGGTGTCCCCGTCCTCATGATGAGATTGGGGTTGCTCCGCCACTCACACCTTTCATTAGAGTGTGGTCTTTCTCTGATCCCAAGGCCACAAGCCAAAAGGCTCTAGCGGCCTTGAGCACTTAATGAAACCTTTACGGGCCAGGTCCTGTGCTAGCTCCTGGGAACAGAGGAAAACAGCCTAGTTCCTGCCAAGCAAATGGCCACTGCGCAAGGTAGTTTCAATCTACAGGGGCACAGTTAGAAGTAGAACTCAGGTGACTGTCTCCTGTTCTCATCACAGGAAACAGAATTCTGTCTCCCCTCAGTCACTTCCTCTGCCTCACCGGACCACACTGTCTCCGGTGCAGTCTGGGTCCTGGGCTTCCCAGGGGGAAATGGGAGTGCTTGGCAGGAGGCCAGAGGAACAGGGACTTTGGGGCCTCCCCAGTTCCTCGTGGCCTGCTGTATGGAGAGGGGAAGGGAACTGGGTTGTGTTGAGAGCGTCCATGTATCACACACGTGAAGCTCGTCACCTACATTATTGCTCTCATTTCCAAAATGGGGAAGAGACAGTATTATCTCCACTTCCAGGCTCACAGACTTTGAGAGAGTTGCAAGGTTACATAGCAAAGTCAGGATTTGAATCCGATTGCAGGCTCCATGCTTTCTCTGAAGCAGAGCAGCTCCAGCAGTGGAGGCAGCTGGACTGGCGGGGAACCAGTGGGATTCAAGCTGCGTTGCCAGCAGAGGTTCCCAACTCTGCAGGGTCTGAAGAGCCCTAAGCCCTTCAATTAACTGTTCCTTTTACCTAATCCCAGCAGAGGCCTGGGCAATACCTCCCACCCAGCCTATTTAGGGATTAGGTGATGGAGATAAATTTCAAGAGCAAACAGCCCTCTGCCACCCTCCCGCCCCGTTCATTTGCATTACACAACAATCCAGATTAAGGTGCAGAGATAAGGTTTTATTTGGAGATAAGTTGGTATTACAGATGACCTGATACCGAAACCACTGCTGCCTCCCACTCCCCGCCCTGCCCCATCCTAAACCCAGCAGGTTGCCTCCACAGCCTCAGATCCGAGGGCAGCCAGTCTGACCTTGATGAAAATTAAACCACTATCAGCTCCAAGCTCATATTTCTACTTTATTACTTTAATATTACTTCATCTTCAGATCCATGGTTTGGATTTAATTTGTCCAGGTGGTAGGAGATCAGGAGAGCCCCTCAACTTTGAAAGGGCTGGTCCCTTGCAGTCTAGAATTAGGGTTAGCACATTCTCATCTCTTCACTCACTTAGCATTAGTTGCTGGCCTGAATGAAGGTCACGGGCAGCTGCCCATTCTCCTAGAAGGTGGAGGTGTCTTTGGCTTGGGTGAGAAGCACTGGGGACCAGGTCTGGCAGGAGAGGTGGAGAACATGGCCCAGTGCCGCATCCCTCTGAAGGTATTTCCTGCCAAGACCATGGGCACATGTCCCAGGAGGTACAGGGTCCTGGGGGACAGGAGCCAGGCCCCAGTCACTCCATAGGATCCTCATCTAGGCTGGCCCATGGCAGTGGAAGGGAGGGATTCCTGAGCTAAACTTCCTTCCTTGTGTTAAAGAAGGGGGACAGGGATCCACTTCTGATGTGTTCAGTCCTAAGGGGAAGGTGGGCTACAGGAGCTAGAAGTGGGGGTTGCGGGTCCTAGACCTAGATTAGGAGTGGTCTGTGTTGGTCACAACGGCCGAGGCATAGATGAGGTCAGACAGGCTGCCCAGTGAGGTGTGGGGGGTAGCTTGCTCTGAGGAAAGGTGGACCTCTGCAGCCCCAGCTGACCCCAGTGGAACTGCAGCTTGAACCCCGCCCCGGCCCTGCCCTGGCCCCAGGCCTGGAGCCAGACAGCAGGCATGCCGACACCCTGAGGTGCACCGAGGCGCGCTGCCAGGGAGTGGGAGCCAGCCTAGAGTTCGGGGCTCCCGGGGCTGCTGGGGGGTATCTGGAAGAGAATGGGGCCTATGCGGGGGTTCAGGCCTGGGGCTTAGGCCTCCTGGCTTCCTGTTCTTGATTCTCTTGGCCCGCCGATTCTGGAACCACACCTGGTAAAGGAAGAAGAAAGGGTCTCTTCTGGCTCCAGCACCCCTTCCCCACCAAGTACAGGACAAGCAGGATACCCCAGGAGAAGGAGCTGTGGGCAAGACCAGGAGCTGGCTGTGTGAGAGTACCCCGCCCTGAGAGGGTGTCACAGCTCACCTGTATCTTGGCCTCGGGAAGGCAGGTGACCCGGGCCAGATGCTCACGAGTGCCAATGTCAGGGTAGGGCCGTGCTGCGAACACCCGCTCCAGCTCCAGCAGCTGCCCTCTGCTGAATGTGGTCCGCCTTCTCCGGTGCGGACCCAGCCCACTGGCATGGCCTGTGGGCAGGTGGGGTCCAGGGTCAGGCCAAGACTCCCTTTGAGAGCTCCCTCTGACCTCAAAGTCCCCAACAGCCCCTGAAGCATGTGTGCCTTGCCCAAATTTCCCCCCTCACACCCTCCCCACATCCTTCCCCTGACCACCGCTTTCCCACCAGATCACCTGTTGGAGATTCATCCACAGGGCTAGCCATGGATCTGACAGAGAGTGAGGAGCCAGAGGGCCATGCCAAGGTTGTGCCTACACCACACTTCTCCATTTGGGATTTTATCCAGCTCAGAGGGATGGCCCCGCCTCCAGGAAGGGAGAGGTTTACCGTCCAGCTTGAGAGAGGCAGAGAAGTCCAAGAGGAAAGACGGCTGGCCAGGTGCAGTGTTGGGGCTTGGCAGGATATGGGTAGGGCAAAAGTTTGGGGGCCCTTGCTCCTTCAGGGCTTCACAAAGGAAGCTAGTCTCAGCCCCCTCCTTGAACTGCAAATTCGGGCAGTCTGTCTATAACCTTGGTACTACATGAAAATTCTCCAGGACTCCTTCCAGGAAGCCAAAGCGATACCTCTCTCCAGTGCTCGCAGTGCTCCGCCTGCCCCTCTGGAGTACTCACCCTAACGCTGGCTGCCTTCGAGGAAGAGTGGGTGAGATCCTGTCCCACAGCTGGAGGCTGCTAAGGCTGGACAGGGTGTGGGGGACGACGGGACAGCAGATGAGCGGAGCCACCCCACCCTCAGAAAGGCTGGGAGCAGCTGTTGCCACCGGATCTTCCTCAGCTCTGCTTTAGAGCTTTGCCCGCATTTAATCCTTCCTCCCTGGCCCCTCGAAAGCATGAGAGGGCTTCCTATACTCCAGGACCCTGAAACCAGAAGTGGTTCCACAGGTACAATTAGTGGGTTTTAAGAAAGATGTTTGTTTTTACAGTGTACTTGTCCTTGGAAATCTTCTGGGCCACTTTCTAACAGAAGTACGTACATTTAAATTTCCCTCAGTCCCTGCCCTCCCTGTCTCTCCTAACATCAGTACCCTGTACCCTAGACCCAAGACAGAGTCCTCAAAGAAGGCCTTGTCTAGGGATGGGTTCAGGGGAGCATGGCGACCAGCTCCCCAGAGACTCAGGTGTCTGAGCTGGCCACACTTCAGGCACAGGATGGCCAGAAAACATCCGGAACCCCATCTCTCCCACTCACCCCTCTCCTCCAAGACCCTAGACTTCAGTTCCAAGCTGTAAAGCAAGCTCAAGGTTGAGAGGGGACACGCGGTAACTCCTGGCATCATCAGAGAAGTTCAAGCTCCTGCATAGTCACGGGTGGCTTGTTGGGGGCTGCTTAGCTCAGGAAGAGGGCTGGCACTCACGAGACTTCCCCAGCCTACGGCTTCTACAGTTCACGAAGAGCGCCTGAGCCCACTGTGGGCTGGACACAGGGAGGCTCTTCTCTGTCCCCTCCTCCAAGCCATCCTGACAGCCCAGCTTCCCCTCCTTTGCCCAGGCAGATCCCTGCCTCCTGCCTGTCTACCCCAGTCAGGACAGTAGTCTGAAACACGGAGCCAAGGGATCTTTATTGAGCTGGGAGGAGGAGGTTGGAGGAGGGAGCAGCGGACGAGGGCCAGCTGTACGGGCTCAGACTCCTACTACTGACCAGGGGCTGGGCAGCCCAACCAGTACTGGGCGATGTTACGTGGGTAGGGAGGGCTCACAGTGTCCACTCGTCGAGTGCGGAGGTTGACTCGGTAGTACTTGTCTGGAAGAGAGGTTGGGAGAGAGTGTGTTAGACCCAGTCTGGCCCTACCCACTCCTGTCCTGAGAAAGAAGACCCAGGTCCCTCCTGGAACCATAAGTGAACACCACAGTGCGGCCAAGGACTCCTGGCCTGGCTTTCTGGAGTCACTGCTCAAGGGCTGTGTTCAGCTCCCGGGAACCAGAGAGAGCAGGGAGGACCTACTGCTGAACCAGCTAGAGGGGTGGCAGGGCTCCCACCTCCTGAGAAGAAGTAGACACTCTGGGTGGGCTGGCAACTGGAAGGCACAAGCCAGTCTGTGTCGTAGTCATAGTTGTAGTTGTAGGTTCCTAGGTCACTGTCCTCACTGGATAACAAGGACAGCCAGGTTGAATGGGACTTCCGGTGGGGGTTCCGGCTGCCGCCACGGCTGCGGCCACGGCGTGATCCGTAGCGTTTGCGGCTGCGGCTGCGGCTGCGACTGCGACTCTTAGTCTTAGCACTCTTGAGCCGGGAGGAGCGGAGAGCTGAGCCTGAGATGTAGATCCTGCCAGCCATGGCCGCATCCACTTGCTCGGGCACACCAGGCCAGTCCTGGCTGATAAACCCGGGCTCTCTGGCACCACCTGTGGCAGGGAAAGGGTTAGTGGGAGCCTTGAGAGCCTGAACCCTGCCCCCAGCAGGGAGGGCCTTTAGCGTTGCCCAAGGACACACAAGTTAGTGGCAGCGCCCTTTCCCCTGGCCTCCCTCCACCATATCCCTCCCCATTTGCCTCAGCCACAGTCCCTCCTCCTGCCGGCTGTGTCCTTGGCCGTGCTAGGCAAAGTCCAAGGTGTGGGGTCCAGGTGGAAGCAAGCCTTCCCCCAGAGGTGAAAACAGATGCAAAGTCTGGCCTGAGCAAACAGCTTTTGATCAATAGCTCTCCAGTCACAGCCCCCTCTGGCCAGCCCAGTCCTCCCCCACTCCGGGAATCCCAGCCCTCTGGAAGGGAAAACAAGACCCGCCTGCCCTCCATACCAGGGGATCTGGCCCAGAAGAGAAGCTCAAAGATGTCCTCCCAGCTTTCCCGCTGCAGCAGGGCAAAGTGTTCAAACACGGTTGACAGGGAGCTGCCTTCACACTCCTTCCGACTGGGCTGCTGCTGGAACTCGTACTCCCAGTACTGTTTCCCTGGGGCGGCAGTACACATGCATAAGGCTGGAAAGCCCAGAGGCTGTTGAATTAGGAGCTCCTGGGGTGGTGGGTAGGGGGGGTGCATCATCTAAACCGGTCCCCAGTGGAGTAGGAGGAAAAAGTGAGCCTGCTCCACCGCCTGCCCACTCTCCCCTCCACCCCCTGAGTACCCTTGAAGAAGTAGACACGCTCTCGTCCACTGTAGCTGTGAGCGGGGAGGGCCAAGGCTGCATCCACGTCGTCCGGAATGCCCTTGAAGCCTTCGGAGATGTTGCGGGGGTAACCGGGGTCCAGGACACCATCCTCGAAGCGCCAGTACTGACTGCCCTAAGGCGCAGGGAAAGAGGAAGGAGATGAGGAGGTGGCACAGAGGCAGAGTCCCCCATCCAAGGCTGCAGTCTCAGTTCTAGGCTGGTCACCCAGGACCTGGCCCCTTGGGCCTCTCTTTCCTCATGGAGCCCCAGCCAGGGACCACAGGCTGGTATTCAGATTTCTTGCCAACCCTGGTCCTGGGAACAATGGGCGTAACTCCTGCCTGGATACCCTTGACCCTGAACCACAGCCCCTGGGCCTGGCACCTTAAAGAGGTAGGTCTTCCCCTGACAGTTGATGCGGGTGAAGGCAGCATCGATGGGGCCCTCTATACCCCAGACGTCTCGGATGAGCTTGGGGTACCCAGGCTTCACTGCCTCTTCATCCAGCTCATAGCAGTACTGCCCTGGAGTGGAGGAGGCTGTGTGAGGGAGGGGATGTTCCTGGGCAGACCCCCACCCTTAAGAACTGCCCCTGGAGTCACCTCGGAAGGCAAAGAGGGAGCCATTCTTGAGGTCAGTGAAGGCATCAAAGGGCTTCCCACTGCACAGCTCCTCTGCTGAGGACTCTGAGATCCCTTGATCAGTGGTCGAGGGCCCTGGGGCCTCCTGTCCTGGTCCTGGGTCCTCTTCCTCAGGGTTCTGAGCAGGTGCCTCCTCCTGAGTCAGTTCAAACTCAGCCTGCAGGTCAGAGGTGAGGTTGACGCGCTCTGCCTGCATGTGGACACTGACGTTGGTCCCCTCGGCATAGTCGTAGGTCTCGTAGTCATCTTCTGGCAGAGTGAACACGTCCCCACGAGTCACTGCAGGCAGGGTGGGGGGTGAGTTTCCAGCTGCAGAGAGCACCCCAGGCTCACCCAGCCATTCCGAACGCACCTTGAGGCTTGCACTCAGCCATGTAGTCAGCACAGCAGCTCTGGTAGTAAGAGCAGAGCTCGTCACACTGACACTTCCTGTCGATGTTGAAGCCCTCCGTGCAGCGGCCCTTGCATGACTCTGTGGGGAGGAAGTATCAGTTGGCACAGTCAAACCCAGACCACCCTTGCCCAGACCACCCTTGCCCACCCTATTGGCCCAACTGTCCACCAACACCCTTCTGCACCTTGGTCAGCCACAGCAACCCACGCCAGCAGTGCCAGCATCAGAAGGGGCCTTGGGGGTGCCATGGCAGGGCTTCTAGCCATGAGCCTGGCTACTGGGTTCTGTGCTCTCTGCTCTCTGCTCTGTTGCCTGAGAAAGGGAGGGAGAGGCAGGACAGAGGGGGAGGGAGGGAGGGAACCAGAGAAGAGCTGCCTTTTCTGCTGCTCTGTTTGTTCAACCTCCAGCCCAGCCCCTAGTGCCCTGATGCCCAGAGGTTGCCGTAGCGCAGGGTCACGTTCCTGAAACTCTGGGTCTGGGAGAGCAGGATCCCTGCCAAGCTCGGGGTCACTTCAGAAGAGGAATCGCACAGTGGGCCAGGAAGGCAGAAAGGAAGTCCACTCACCACTTACTGGTTGTGTGACCTTGGGCTCACACTGCCTTAGTGTTTTTTTCTTTTTCTTTTTCTTTTTTTTTTTTTTTTGTAAAATGAGACTAATAATACTCGCCTCATGGGGCGTTAGGAGATTACATGAGCAGAAAAAAAGATCCAGTGCCTGGAGTAGCCCCAACTTCATTCTCCATGCATCGTATTGATCCCTGATCTGTTTGATCAGGCACATCCCTGGCTGTGTAGCTCACCTGCCCTTTGTATATTTAGGACAGTGAAGGGGGGAGGCTAGGAGGAATGCTGGTAAGCACCCTGGGGAAATCTTTTTATTGTGAAAGAACAAAGTTTCATTTCTAGCTTCATCCCTTCGGTGGATTGATTTCCCCAAGCTGGCCTTCACAATGCAGTAAGTTGGGTGCATATTAATCCTTTGGACTGGATTTGATTTCTGAGTCTTCTGCTAATTCACTGCTCCTGAGCAGGCCATTCCCCATCCCCGCCCTCAGTCTCCCCGCAGGTAAAAAGTGATCTAGTTCCCCGCTCTTCCAGACCCTCTGGGAAGTAGGCTCCCTTGAGCCGGAAAACGCCCTAGCACAGAACGCCAGATATTGTGCCTCCTTTCAGGAATCCACAGAACTCCTGAAGTCTTCCCACCACCCGGAGGAAATGACCTCACAGCTTCCAGCTGATTTTTTCTGTTCTGTAACCAGAGGGGAGTGTGAATCCCTCTGGTTACAGAACAGAGGGATCCACAATCTCTTTTCCATGGGTCCAAGGCGGTTCGTTTGCTAAATGGGAACACTAATCCCTACTTCATAGGCAGGTTGTAAGGCCTAACTGGGAAACGGGCCTAAAGGGCTTCAAGAGTGTCCAGAATCGTTATTAGGATCGCTTTAACTACTAGCAGGGGAGGGAGCACACTCAACGGTGCGGCGTTATGATTGAAACTGAGGCAGTCTTCTCGCTCTCCAACCCCTAGGGCCCCCCTGCACCCAGAAGGACCCCGGGATGAGACTAGAGGGAGAGGCCTGACCCGGGCATGGGCGTGTCGGGGGAAGGCTTGGGGGTAGTCTTCGAAGGAGGCAGGGGCGGAGCCCCGCAAGACCCAGAGGCGGGGCCTCGGCTCCGGGTCTAGTGTTTTTCAGGGGCGGGGTTGCTGCCGAGCACTCACGCGGGCTGTGCGGGAGCCTGAGCCTTGCTTTGTCCTGGTTGCTGCTTCGACATCTTCCGGTGTCTGGGTCCGTACTCTCGCCTCCCAGCTCCCTCCTCTCGCCCATCCCCCTGTGTCTGGGCCTGCATCCCCTTTCCTAACCGCTTCGTCCCAGATCCTGCCCTCACCCCTCCGCAAACTCCTGGCCAGCGCCCTTACCTGGTACCCTTCTCTCCATCCCTCCCTCCTGCATCTTCTTCCCCTGACCTCCTCTCGGGTCCCTCTTTCCCCGGGTCGCTTCGCTCGGCCCCGCCCCTCCAGACCAGGGATGTCCCCAACAGCCCCGCTCCGATGGTCCTGACGCTGCTCCTTTCTGCCTACAAGCTGTGCCGCTTCTTCGCCATGTCAGGCCCACGGCCCGGAGCCGACCGGCTAGCAGTACCGGGGCCGGACGGGGGTGGCGGCGCGGGTCCCTGGTGGGCCGCGGGGGGCCGCGGGACCCGCGAGGTGTCGCCCGGGGTGGGCACCGAGGTGCAGGGCGCCCTGGAGCGCGCGCTACCCGAGCTGCAGCAGGCGCTGTCGGCGCTGAAGCAAGCGGGTGGTGCGCGGGCCGTGGGCGCCGGCCTGGCCGAGGTCTTCCAGCTGGTAGAGGAGGCCTGGCTGCTGCCGGCCGTAGGCCGTGAGGTAGCCCAGGGTCTGTGCGACGCTATCCGCCTGGACGGCGGCCTTGACCTGCTGTTGCGGCTGCTGCAGGCGACGGAGCTGGAGACTCGAGTGCAGGCCGCGCGCCTGCTGGAGCAGATCCTGGTGGCTGAGAATCGGTAAGGGTTCCGGGCTCGGGGGAGAGCGCCGCGTGCTGTGGGGTAGCAAGGGCGGTCGGTGCCTGGGTCTCCCATGTGCCTTGCCCTGTGCCTTCCCTGCCCCACTTCACCAAATCCCTGCCCCACATCCCTCGTGAGGACCAGGGTGTCTGTTTTACAAAGTTTAGCGACTTGCCCAGCTTCACACAGTGAACTAAAACTGTAGCCAGGACTCACTCCCAGGGCTGGTGAGGTGAGGAATGAGACAGGGAGAGGAGGAATGGCCTGGTAGAACAGGAATTTGTCTCTGCTTCTGAAGATGGAGGTGGAATCCTATTGCCAATGCCCCCCCTAAGCCCACGGCCTTCCTCCCCACAGGCCCGAGGGCCCTTATATGCTACCTGCTCCCTCCTACACCATGTCCCTCCCACTGAGAGAGGGAGAGAATGCAGTGCTCAGGAATTGGGGGCAGGGGTGAGCCCTCCCCTCTCTCTCCAGGCTGAAATGAGTGCCAATATAAGGGTTACTTGCCCCCTTCATGCCATCCCAACTCCATCTCGTGCTTCCTCCCTCTTCATTTTGGTCCGTATAACAGGCCAGACATGATCTCATTCTGCAGCTGCTGATAGGGATCAGAAGGTTTTCTGCTGGGACGCACGGGTGCGGGAAGAGGAAAGTGAAGTGGGGAGCTAGGCTGGTGCCAGACACAGAATGTGTTCTTTACACCTTCCCCACACTGAGTCATGATACAGCACTTGGGGCTGACGAGGACTGGCTGCCACTCTCTTGCCTGGCTCTTGGGATTTCCCCTAAAATGAGATGGCCCCCAGCACTCACTCCATCTCTTCTCTGATGCCAGAGCAGATCAGGCTGTCACACTCCAGTCTCATGCTGAATCCTTGGGCCCCTCAGGTTTAGAAGGGTTTGGGAAGGGTCACGTTCAGTTCCTGCGCTTTTACAAGTGTGATGGTCATAGGTTAGGGTGGCTTCCCAAGCCACTTTGAAAAGTAACAATAACTTTGTGGGTGGTGTCAATGATACAAATCTCAAAAATGGGTGAACAAAAGAATTTAAATTGGGAAACCGGGTTAGGGTTCTGCTTGTTCAGCAAGTCATTAATCTCTCACCTAACATCAGGCACCCTGGTGGGAATGGACCATAAATTTAAAGAGCTAGCAAACAAAGTGGGAGCTCACTGAATGTGTGGGCCCTTGTCAGTGGGTGTGCCCTGTAGGCCTGGTATGTGGGGCGGGACAGCTGGAACTAGAAGGCCGGGGAGCAGGAGCAGCCAGCACCCTAGGAAAAGGGGAGCTACAAGATGTGAATAGCGCTGATATTTTTCAAGGCTGAAAATAACAGTTCTCACGTGGTTCAGAATTACTGAGAGGAGCGTCACACTAATCAGTGTTCCTGGTCCCAAGAAACCACATATTGGTTCAGGCATCGGTTCTGGCATCCTTCAGGACCAAGGACAGAGCCCAGCGCATCTGGTAGGGATCAAATCCTTCCAAAGACAGAAAGTCCTCGCCCTTCTAGACTGCGCAGGGGGGAGTCTGTAAGGGGAAAAAAGACGGGGCGACACGCAGATAGTTGTATTTATCCAATCTTTTTCTTCCTCTACCAACCAACCTTCTGTTAAAGAAGGTACTTCCTTTCATCAGCGTACCCAATCCTTTTGCCTTCCCCTGTCCCGCCGCTCTCTTCTTCTCAGGGTGTTGCCACACCCACCGCCCAGAAGTCCATCGGGAGAAGGCCCTCTGCGCTGGGGACCGTCTGACTGCCGGCCCTCTGAGTTCCAGCCCAGCCTGTCAGGGGGCCAGACTGAGGCTAAATGGTTTAACTCATAGAGGTTAAATGTGTTGTAGTTTTTTGTTTTTTAAGAATATGCAGTGAATAAGTGGAAGAGACAGGTTTTTTTTTTTTAACTCAGAAAACTATTGTTCATAAAATTTAAAAGTGCAAAGGTCCAAAAGAGATATGCATTTACAGTTCTTTCCATCCAGACCCCCTCCCTGGAGATAAACCAGTGAAACAAGTTTCTCATACATCCTTTCAAAGACAGTCTATACAAATACAAGCATTTACATATAAATGTATATACACGCTTGAATATGTGTGCTTATGTACAACTTCCCCTTCCTTTAGAGCTGGCATTTGAACCCAGACCCACAGCCTCTCAGACTGCAGAAGAATTGGGAGCTGAAGGAGTAGTTCTTATAACAAGCCCACAGTTTAAGTTCTGTAAAGGTGCCAAGTGCCTTTTACAGAGACAGGCGAGGGCCAGGGGTCGAGGGACTCGGGATAAAGCCCTGTCTCTGAACTGGTGTTCCTAAGCAAGCCCTTTCCTTCGCTAGCAAGTGAGGGTGTTGCGTTAGATGCCTGCTTGAGCACATCCTGGTTCTGATATTCTCAGAATGCATGCAGTCAGATTGTTCTGGAAAGCACAAAATACAGACAAAGAATTTTTTAAAAGATTTTATTTATTTATTTTTAGACAGAGGAGAAGGGAGGGAGAAATAGAGGGAGAGAAACATCAATGTGTGGTTACCTCTGCACATCCCCTACTGGGCACCTGGCCCAAAACCCAGGCATGTGCCCTGACTGGGAAATCCAACTGTGACCCTTTGATTCACAGTCTGGCACTCAATCCACTGAGCCACACCAGCCAGGGCAGGATCTTGAGCTCTGAAGACAGACAGATGTGAGTTCAAATCCCAGCTGTGCTTCTCACCAGCCGTGTAACCCTGTGCTTGTCATATAAAGCTTTGGCTTTCTCATTGGGAAAAGAAGCAACTGTGGTACCAGCTGCCCAGGTGGATGATTAGGGCCCACCTGTTCCTTTGGACTGCGGGGAAGCTCAGTGATCAGCTCAGCAAAGCATTGCTGCCTTATGCCATGTTCCGGGCTCAGCTGGGCTCTGCAGTGGACACAAAGTCACAGGCACTGTGGTCATTGTGGCACTCACTGGCAAGGACTCCATGGCTGTCTGGATCTCTAAGCCCTCAGTCACCCATGGAGGCCATCATTTGTGAGGTCAAGAAGACAGCAAACTTTCGCCTGTGCCTGGAGTGTGTCATCTCTCCTGCATGCTCTGCTGACCTAAAGGTCTTCTCCCTTGTACCTGTCTTCCCCACAGCAGCCAGAACAAGTTTCCTAAAACCCATGTGTGACCACCTCACTCCCCTTCCTGAAGGCTTTCAATGCCTCCTTATTGCCATCCAGATAAATGCCATGAGATGTCTCAAACGGCCTCCAGGCTCCTTTCTCACTCTCCCCTTGAACCGTCATCTCAGCCACTTGTAGCTTCACTCAGCATGGCTGAGGCAGGGGCAGGTCCCCAACTACATCAGCCCTCAGGTACCTCCAAGCCTTTTCACGCACCTATGCCTAAAACCTCCCCTTTTCTTGACTAATGTCCCCACCATCTTCCTCACTTAATTCCATAGGCAACCTTTCAATATATTTAACGTGCATCTTTCTATCTGTGTTCTGGTGAAACCTTTGTTCTTGTTTTGTGCATATACTTTTAATTTACACAGATTGTGCTGTATTATATAGCTCATTCTGTTTCTCACTTTTCCCTACTCAGTGTTGTATTAGGATCTTTCATGTCACTGTGTTATCATCTGATTGGTTACCTGTAACTGCTCCGTAGCCCTCCAGGCTGGGCACCTCTCTGGTCTCCCAGGTGTGACCCTGGACTGTGCCCAGTTTCTCCCACCACAAATAACACTGCAGAGAATGGCCTTGGCTATGTCCTTCTGTGGATCTGGTTAGAATCTCTTTGGGATAGAAACCCAAGATCCCCAGTTTCTGGCTTACAGGGCATGTGTCACCTTAATCTCATCCACACACCCCAGCCCCCTCTCCAGATTGACTACCCCAGCCTGCTCCTCCCACACGGAACTTCAGGAAGTTCGTGGCCCCGCACCTCCCCAGCTGTTAGTGTTATCCAGCTTCTGCGGCTTGCCTGTCTAATATGTGTAAAGTCATTGCTGTTTTAATTTCTGCCCCCTGATTACTAAAGACTTAGAGCATCACTTTGTTAACATCTTGGATTTCCTTTTTTCGTAAAAAGGATGCCCATTTTCTCTTGTACGTACCAGCTTTTTCTTGTGGATTAGAATATTTATTTATATATTCTATATACAAATCCCTTGTTGGTTTTGGACATTGCAAATATCTCTGGCATTCTTTCTATTCCTCAAACACTCCGAGCCCATCAGCCCTCAGGGCTTTTGTCCAGGCTGTTCTCTCTGCCTGTTGTATTCTCCCAGATCCTTGCAGGCAGCACTCTCTGGGCATTTAACCCTCAGATATATCCCTGCACCGGCTCTCTCCATTACATTGCCTGGTGTTGCTGTCATTATGGCCGTGTCACTATTATTCTGTTAATTCATTGTTTACTTGCTTATTGTTTG
This sequence comes from Tonatia bakeri, assembly GCA_004024845.1. Classification (NCBI taxonomy): domain Eukaryota; kingdom Metazoa; phylum Chordata; class Mammalia; order Chiroptera; family Phyllostomidae; genus Tonatia; species Tonatia bakeri. Next base: position 106,076 of record PVIA01004877.1, on the reverse strand, counting down.
TCTCCATATTAGCTCGGTCACTCTTAGCCACTGTTTAACTTCAGCTGCTAGCACAGTGCCTGGCACACAGTGATTCTCAATAAATGTCTGTTGAGTGAATGAATAAATACACCCAGTCACGCAGCATGGAGTGAAGAGAAGTTGAAGGCAAGGCTAAGAGTGGTGTGCTTCAAGTGACCCTTCAAATGATGATAACATCACCATTTATTCACTCTCTCCTATGTGCCAGGCACTGTGTCAAGTGCTTTATACGGATCATCACATTCATTCTCATAACCATCCTACAGAGTAGGTATTTGTTAAATCCTATTTGAGATGAGTAAACTAAGATAGAAGATAAACCAAAGTCCTGCACTAGAAAATGGCAAATAATTTGAAACCCGAACCCAGGGGATTGACTCCAGAGCTAGATTTCTTTTTTTCTTTTAAGATTTTATTTATATATTTTTAGAGAGAGGGGAAAGGAGAAAGACACAGAGCAAAACACCAATGTGTGGTTGCCTCTCCCACACCCTATGCTTGAGGCCTGGCCCACAACCCAGGCCTGTGCCCTGATTGGGAACTGAACCAGTGACGCCTTGGGTCACAGGCTGGCACTCAATCCACTGAGCCACACCAGCCAAGGCCAGAGCTAGATTTCTTAACCAGGACAGGTGCAGCTTCTCTAGGGGAGGGTATAGGGGAGGAAATGGGTGTGGCCAGGAGGAAGCACCCTTATAATCCGAGAAGTCTGGTCCTGCCAGGCGAGAGGAAGGAGGGAAGCAGGGAGCATAATGCTTTCCTTCTTGTCCTATATGACTCCAGTGAGGCCCACAGGGTGTAAGTGGCCTGGGTTCAAGCCAAGCACTGCAAGCCGGGCCACTGCACCATTCTTCCTTCACTTTCTCTCGGCAGGGACCGGGTGGCGCGCATCGGGCTGGGCGTCATCCTTAATCTGGCAAAGGAGCGTGAGCCCGTGGAGCTGGCGCGAAGTGTGGCAGGCATTTTGGAGCACATGTTCAAGCACTCAGAGGAGACGTGCCAGCAGCTGGTGGCGGCCGGCGGCCTGGACGCAGTGCTGTACTGGTGCCGCCGCACCGACCCGGCGCTGCTCCGCCACTGTGCGCTGGCGCTGGCCAACTGCGCGATGCACGGGGGCCAGGCGGCCCAGCGGCGCATGGTGGAGAAGCGCGCAGCCGAGTGGCTCTTCCCGCTCGCCTTCTCCAAAGAGGACGAGCTGCTGAGGCTGCACGCCTGCCTCGCTGTGGCGGTGCTGGCCACCAACAAGGAGGTGGAACGCGAGGTGGAGCGCTCCGGCACACTGGCGCTCGTGGAGCCGCTCGTGGCCTCGTTGGATCCCGGCCGCTTTGCCCGCTGCCTGGTGGACGCCAGCGACACAAGCCAGGGCCGCGGGCCCGACGACCTGCAGCGCCTAGTGCCGCTGCTCGATTCCTCACGTTTGGAAGCGCAGTGCATTGGGGCTTTCTATCTGTGCGCTGAAGCTGCCATCAAGAGTCTGCAGGGCAAGACCAAGGTGGGTGCGGGTGTGGTGGGGGCAGGGCTTAGACAGCGTCTGGGAAGGCTTCCCAATTCATCTGGGACTTAAGAGGTAGGAACAAGGAGAAGGATGAGGGACCAGTCATTCTGGCCTTGAAGGCAAGACCAAGATTTTTAAGCAGGAGACACTTGCGTTTTATAAAGATTGTCCTGGTGCTGCATGGAAAGGGATTGGCAAGGGTGAGGTTGGAGGCAACGGGGCCAGACAGGAGGCCATGGCAGGGGTGCAGTTGGGGTGGTGGAGGTTGGGACTAGGACAGAGAGACTGAGAGTAGACAGATTCCAGGGGTGCTGAGGAGCTAAAATTGGACTTGGTGGGTGGCTGTGTGAAGGAGACGGAGGAGCAGCGGAGGGTGTCTCCTGACTTTGGACGTAGGCAATCCAGTGGATGGTGGCAACAGGCACTGAAATACAGTGAACTGGGTGAGAGGCAGTTCGGAGTGGCGGTGGAGAAGAAAGTGACTCCGCTGGGAGGCTGAATTTGAGATACGTGAGAGACGGCCAGCTGCGGAGCTTCAGTGGGCCACTTTGCCATTTGGGTCTCGAGTCCAGGAAGGAGGTGGAGTGTGGAAACAGGGGCTTGGAGCCGCGTGTCAGTGTGTCAGCCAGACAGCTCCCTCCCGAGTCCCCAGAGGTCCCCATGCTGAGGGCCTGATTTGAAGCCTTTACCCTCTGCTTTAACTTGCTGTGTGAACTTGGCCATCTAGCTTCCCCATTCCAGACCTCTATATGTCCCCCTTTTAGCCTCTGGAAAATGGAAGGAGTGGACCACAGCAGCAGTTCTTACCCTGAATGTAGCACTAGTAAGAGTTACATTATCAAAAGTTTGCATTTTCATTTTTAAAAAATAATGCAGGATCAAGATTATCCCTGTAATGTCACTCTCCCCACTTTGCACTCCTCTGGGAATTTGGGGACTCGGTAACAGCCGGTGCACAAGGGGTGGTGCATGCCCATGAACCATCCATCCCATCTGTACCACAGCTGTCATCTGGGGCTGCTCAGAGGGGTGCATCCTGCAGATGACTGTCACACTTAGTGCATGTCCCCTCAGATCAAGGAGACACTTGGTGTTAGGGGGTCGCTGAGGCCTCTTCCAAGATCCAGCATTCTGGAGTTTCTGGCTTTCCTCTCTGTGGCCCAGCATTGGACCCGCGGAGGACGGGCTATACAGAGCAAGTCATTCTGCTTTGGGAGAAGAGCCTTGAAGGGGAGTTGGGAGCAGGGAACTATAGGATCTGGGCAGCAGCCATGACCACCAGCTCTAACACCCCTTTCCCAGCAAGGCCAGTGAGTACAGTTCAGTAAAGACATGGTAAGCCCCCACTCTGGGGCCTGCAGTGTACCAGGTAGAGGACGCCAGGGGTGACTAAGACATGACCTCAGCTTATCATCCAGCGGAAACTGCATTGTGAACTAACAACAGTGGCATTCAGAGTGTGGTACAAGGTCTAATGGGAGGTATGGGCCAAGCTGTTGGGGGAATCAAAGCAGGCTGCATGGAGGAGGTGCTAATCAATTTGGATTCCAGTGGATGAATAGGATTCTCAAAAACAGGCTGGAAGAACTAAGGGTCTGGGAACACCGTGGGTCAAGGCTCAGAGGTGGGAGAGCCTTCATGGGTGCGTGTCAGACAAGTGGGTGTTGGTGAAAGGGGAGGTAAGCTGGGGGTGATGGAAGGGGTGCAGTGCACCAGGCCTGGCGGCCAGACTGAGAGCTCAGACTTTCTCCCAGGATGGATGGAGACTGTAGAGGGGAGACATGAAAAGGACCTGCCTGCTCAAGAGCTTTGAGAGAGCTTCGGGAAGAGCAACCCAGAGGCCTCAGTGATTTATCAGATGGAGGCAGGGCTAGGGCAGATGGTCCGACTTCAGCAGTGAGAAGAGGCCAGTCACAGGGGAGGGCCTGGGCGCATTTGGGGCAGGCTGGCTGAAAAGCTGATGGATACAAGACACCCTCTCTTCGCTAGGTATTCAGCGACATCGGTGCCATCCAGAGCCTGAAACGCTTGGTTTCCTACTCCACCAATGGCACCACGTCAGCGCTGGCCAAGCGCGCACTGCGCCTGCTGGGCGAGGAGGTGCCGCGGCCCATCCTGCCCTGCGTGCCCAGCTGGAAGGAGGCCGAGGTCCAGACGTGGCTGCAGCAGATCGGCTTCTCCCAGTACTGCGAACCTTTCCGGGTATAGCCGCGCAGGGCTGCCACCCCAGAGTCAGAGCTGGCACATCCCCGAGGACCCTAAGGGCACCGTGCACAAAGGCAACCTTGCCCCCTCCTGTCCCGCACTCCCGCAGTGCCAGGGTGGCCTTTTGGCATGCGGCCTGTACTCAGCAATTTTCAGGATCTCTTGGCTCCAGTGTGGGTCTCATCCACTTCCCTACTGGTGTCACCAGGTCCCTCCCCTTGAATCTTGGGCTTGGGGTCCAGAGCTAAGGAGGGGACCCTTTCCTTCCTCCTTTCTTACCTTTGACCCCATCCCCAGGAGCAACAGATAGATGGCGACCTGCTTCTGCGGCTCACAGAAGAGGAACTCCAGACCGACCTGGGCATGAAATCGGGCATCATCCGCAAGAGGTACGGAGCCTCCCGCCCGCCGCCGCCCCCACCCCCCCTACCCCCACCCCACGCCCGGTAACATCTCCTAGGCCACCACTAGCCAGTCTGAATCAGGACTTAAGCTTCCTTTCCGCCCTGACTTGCAGATTCTTTAGGGAGCTCACGGAGCTCAAGACCTTTGCCAACTACGCTACCTGCGACCGCAGCAACCTGGCTGACTGGCTGGGCAGCCTGGACCCACGCTTTCGCCAGTACACGTACGGCCTGGTCAGCTGCGGCCTGGACCGCTCTCTGCTGCACCGCGTGTCAGAACAGCAGCTCCTGGAGGACTGCGGCGTCCGCCTGGGAGTGCACCGCACGCGCATCCTCACGGCCGCTAGAGGTCAGTCTGCCCCATCTCCATCCTGGAGGGGCGGGGCGAGACAGAGGGTGGGGCCTCAAAGCCAGACTCCGTGCCAGCCTGCATTCTGAGGATGCAAAGACGAATGTGTTGCACTTTGCCCCCAAGAAGTTCCCAGTCTGAGGTGGGTGGGTAGAGAGGTGGGAGGAAGGCAGGCATATAAACAGGGAGGTGATCACAATAGGAGGCCTGCCCAGGTCTCCAGTGGGAGCCTAGAGGAAGCACTGCCTGCCCTGTCCCCCCAGGTCTAGGCATTTATAGGATGCCTGACCAGGTGAAGGATGTGGGGGGCGGCCCGTGGGGAAGGGCAGCAGCAGGAAGAGCAGGCAGGCCGAAGGAACAGCCTATGCAAGTGTGAATGAGACCGAGCGTGGAGAGTTCATACATAGGACATGGGTGGGGAGACACGTGGCTTACTCCATTAGCTAACAGGTACACAGTATGGGTTCTAGAGGTACTTTAGGGAAACCACGAGAGGACCCTAGGGCTCAGCAACCCTCTTTACTAGTTTACTTTAATTTACTAATATACTTTTTAGCTAACATTTATTGTCAGTTACTATATGTCAGGTCCAGACATTAAGTTCTGAAGAGGTATTATCTCATTAACCTCTACATCCATTTAATGCAGGGGGTGTTAGTTTTGTAATCAACTTTTTAAAACTTTTTAAAGAATGAAAGAGGTATAATTGAACTTCAAAGTGTCCACTGTGAAGGGTTTGGGGAAATGCTTGCTCCTCGGTAGCTGTCACCATAATCAAAGATAAAGGATATTTCCATCAAAGGTGTTAATTTTAAAGACGTCAAAGCTAAGATTTAAAGAATTTAAATACATTCTCCAACCTTTTAAAGTCATTAAATGTCAGAATTAGCGTTTGAAACCCTCCCTCCGGTCTTTATAAAGAGACGAGTGTTGTCTGTGCACGTCAGGTCTGAGTGTCACGGGGAGACAGGCTCTTTTCACTCACACACTCACTCGGCCAATGCTCACCGAGCTCCCACCAGGGACGCGGGACTGGTCGTCAGCTCCGTGCTGTTGCTTCAACCAAAGCAGGTCAGCTTCTGCCATTTTTACACCGCAACTCCCAAGAAAATCTTAAGATTTCACTTTGTAAAAAAAGAGTTCTACCAAAAAAAAATAGTTTACAAATTCTTTCTACAGGGAGCAGGGAGCAATGAGAGTTTTTTAAGTGGAGGCAATGACATGCTCAGTGTTGGATTTTAGAAAGATCCCTTCGGTAGCCATGCAAGCAGATTATCCCGACAAGTGCGGACTTAGGGAGACCACTGAGGAGGCTGGAGCTGGGGGACTGGACACAGGGAAGGCCTTGAGGCTGGAGTCCGGTTGTTTAGCAGGAAGAATCTGCAAAGCACAGTGCCTGGGCCTGAACACTGAACATCAGCACCATGAGGCAGGATTCCTTTATGTTCACTGCTGAATCCCAATGGCACACACTGAGTGCTCAGAGATATTGTTGAACAGACGAGTGGGTGAATGGGTGAATGGATGAATAAGAAGCAGGAGTTGAGGCTAGCGCCCAGGTTTGACTTCAGTGGGAAACTAGGAGGAAGGGTCCATGGGACGGTTTAGGACGTATAGGGTTCAGAGTGCCTGTGGGCAGCTGGCTGTGCAGGTCTGGAGCCAGAGAGAAGCCAGGGATGGACGTGTCTTCCTTCCTTCCTTCCTTCCTTCCTTCCTTCCTTCCTTCCTTCCTTCCTTCCTTCCTTCCTTCCTCTCTCTCTCTCTTCCTTCCTTCCTTCCTTCCTTCCTTCCTTCCTTCCCCTTCCCTTTTTTTTTCTTTTTCTTTTCCTTCCTTCCTTTTTTTCTTTTAGGGCGGAGGTGCATTTCAGTGTTCTTAAAACATAATGACTGTCTTCTGAGAGGAACTCACCAAGAGTTAGCAGCCTTTCTCCCTATAGACCCCTGTCTCTCTACCTCAGCAACCCTTTTTGGAGCAAGGCATCCTGGCTGGGTTGGACTGGGCTGGGCTGAGAAGGCAGGGTGGGCAAGGGATGATGTGCCTCAGTGTGAGTGATGGGGAAGGGCTGCCCTCACCAAGCTGCCTCTTGTCCCCCTCAGAAATGCTACACTCCCCACTGCCCTGCACAGTCTGCAAGCCAAGTGGGGACATTCCGGATGTCTTCATCAGCTACCGCCGGAACTCAGGCTCCCAGCTGGCCAGGTGAGGAGGAGCGCGCGGGCAGGCAGTCTCCGGCCTTGGGGCGAGGCCAGGGCAGTGTGACACAGACCTCTTCACAGCCTCCTGAAGGTGCACCTGCAGCTGCACGGCTTCAGTGTCTTCATCGATGTGGAGAAACTGGAAGCAGGCAAGTTTGAGGACAAGCTCATCCAGAGTGTCATGGGCGCCCGCAACTTCGTGCTGGTGCTGTCGGCTGGGGCGCTGGACAAGTGCATGCAGGACTATGACTGCAAGGACTGGGTGCACAAGGTGGGTGCTGGCCTCCATAGGCCCCGCGTGGGCCTGAGGCCCAGGGGCAGGATTCTCCTCCTATGCCTTCTCCTCTGCATCCCCCCAGCAACCTCCACGGCCCAGCGGGAAGTCGGGAGTCACAGCTCCGACTGCAGTAGGATGCTAGCTGGGCACTTAGGCTCTCTAAGCCCATTTCTCTCCTCTACAAAGTGGGGATAATTTTCCTCTCTTATTGGCCTTGCAGGATTGTTGTGAGGGTGACAGAGAGATGGAAATACTTTGAAAATAACCTCCAAGCGGGAAGGGGGGCAGGGAGCACAGGGGTGGGCACAGTGGAAGCAGGAAGAAACAAATCTACGAGTTTGAATCTTGGCTCTGGCCTTGAGCACATTACCTCACCCCAGTGAGCTTCATGTTCATTCCTGTGAAGTGGATAATTATAGTGCCTATTTCCCTAGGACATTGTTATAAGGATTAAAAGAGCTAAGACTTGTGAAGGGCTTAGCAGAATTCCCAGCTCTATAGCAAGTGTTCTATAATGGTAGCAATTACTATTATTAATATAATTATTATAAGTGCTGTTTAACACACCATTGTATCCGCAATGCCTGCCTGACACATGGTAGACACATGGTATTATTGAATTCTTGTAGGACAGATGGATGGACAGACCCACATCACATCTGCAGGTTGTTAATTACTAATCAATGAATAGCAATTGGGGCCATGGCTGAGGGATGCGGTAGTCATCTGAGATGGGGCCCTTGTCCTAAAGCAGCTAAGGAGACAAGACTATGCCCAGAATGATGAGATACTAGATAAGTTGGTGTCACTGCTGAGCTGACTAGGTGAACCTCTTACTCAGCATAGGAGTGTGGAGAAGGGAGAAAACATTAAGGGTAGGCACAATCAGGGAAGCCTTCGTGGAAGAGGCAAGACTTGAGAAGAGTCTCAAGAATTTAGGTAAGTGGAAGCGAGGCATCCCTGGCAGGGGAACAGCATGAGCAAAGATCAAAAGTAGGAATGAGAAAGGTGCAAAAACCCTGCAGGCCTCACTGGTGTTGCTTTCTCTATCTCACAATGAAGAAATTGAGGCTCAGAGAAGTGGAATAATTTTTGCCACGGTCATATGGGTGTAGAGATCAGAAAAGCTGGGTCATAAGCTCCGCCTCTCCAACTCCCAAGCTTGTGCTCCTTCCCAGGACCCGCGTCCCATGCACAGATCTGAGAGGGTGGGGGGTGGGAGGTAGCGGAGCAGGGCTGGATTCAACAGGATGATTGTCTGCATTTGTTCTCAACTCCATGTTCAGGGATGTTATGCTGGCAGCTTAAAGTCAGCCATGGAGGCAGCATTCACACTAAGGAAATCAGTAAACACTGCGAATCACAGGTTGGTTGGTTTGGTTGGTGGGTTTTGTTGTTTTTCTCTCCCTGGATAGCGGGCTAAACATTTATCAGCACAACACTGGCTGGATAAGAACTATGGGGCGAGGTTGCGGAGTGCCCACAGGCAGGGAAAAGACCTGTGCCTACAGCACGGAGACACGGGACCCCGTGGGAGCAGCGATGCCACTACAGGGCGGGGGGGGGGTTAGGGAGAAGGCTCCGCACACGACGGTGCCATCCCGCTTGACAGTGGGAAAGAGGGTCCAGCGCCAGAGGCGGAGCTTTAGGGGCGTGGCTTGGGGAGGGTCTGCTGATCCTTCAGCCTGGAGGACCACGCGTGAAGAAGACCCAGAGCGGGCGGCAGGTGGCCTTCTGAGAGACAGAAGTGTCCGTGACAGCTCAGACCTTGCCTTATTCACACTGTATCCCTGATGCCTGAAACCACGCACAGTACAGAGTAAGCTCGTGAAGATTCTGTAGAACGATTGAAGCGATGATGAAACGGGTGAGTGATTTGATGAAGCCGAGATGACTGGGAAGACCATCGATATCTACTAGATTTACCAGGTCAGGAGACTTGACCCTAATCAAATTATTCTCCACCAGCTGAGCGATCTTGAATAAGCCACTTTTCCCTTTTTTTGGCCAGCCTCTGAATCTGGGCGATAAGCAGCATGCCGTCTTTGGTTCTGTGTAGTTCTGGATGAAGTAAGTGTCTAAAAGTTTTCAAATAAATTGCTACAGGATCAGAGTTCATCCAAATTCTCAGCAGAGAGGCAGAGGGCTTGGTTGAAATAACCCAGGACTTAGAATCTGAAGGTGTGAGTCAGAGCCGGTCACCTCCTTGGCCGGAAGTGTGTGTGACTTGGGAGCAAGTCCCTTCCCCTCTCTGGGCCTCCTTCTTCTCATCTGTAAAATGGAGAGGTCCCCCAGAAGTCAAGCAAGGTTGAAGTTAGGCGGTACTTTCCCCAGGAAGGCTGTGCTCAAGGGTCTGGGCACCCCCCAGCCACCCCCCCACCCCCGGTTGTCCCAGCAGACTGCAAGGAGGGAAGAGACAGGCGGGGAGAGGGGAGCCTTTGCCTTGGACTGGTCCCAAAGGCTCCATCATCCTTCCTTGGTTGTTTTTAGTGCTTAATTGCCTTTGGTTTTAAAACTCCTTTCCCCGAAGCCACATTTAGGGGGTAATCAATATAGAAAACCACAGTGAACTGCACTCAGGAAAGTCCAATCCCTGCGATGCCCCCTTGAAAGGGGAAAAAAAAGTTCAATAAACACTTGCCAGAGCACCCATTAATAGTGAGCAATATCCTCAGCACAACCCTTTGAGCTTGGTTCACGAATCCCGCTTTACAGAGGAGGAAATAACAGCACTTACTAGTTACCAAGCATGCCCTACGTGCAAGGTGCGGCTCGCAGTGCTTGCCGCGGGACATCGCAGCTGTTCCTCCCAGCGGTCCTACGAGACAGTGACTACCGTTCACCCTGCTTTATACATGAGAAGACAGAGGCTCTGAGAGCCAGTTGTTTTTGCCTCAGATCACAAAGCCTGTGTCAGAGACTCGATGGGAACCCAGCTCTGACGATCCCAGAGTGCACCACTAACTATGTGCCCTGTTCTCATTCACTGGTTCATCCAGCCGCCCATTAAGTATTTAGCAAGGGCTGACTGTGGGCATGGCTTCGTGAAGGATGCTGAGATGTAAGGTGAGTGAAAACCAGACGTAATCCCTGCCCTTTTGTCTGGTGGGGAAGGCAGATATTTAAAAAAATTACTCATTAATGAATGTAAGTTTGCAACTGTAGCATATGCTGCAGAGGCTATGAGACCCTATAATAGGGATCTGACTTGGGCAGGGAAGAGAGAGAAGCCTTCCCTGGGAAAGGCTAACTGGGTGCAGATGGGAAAATGAGTAGGTATTAGCCAGGTGAAGGGGCAAGGAAGAGTGTTCCAGACAGGGAACAACATGTGTAAAGGCCTTGTGCAGGGAGGGAGGGGGGCAAAACTAAGGGGCTGCAAGGTCTGGGAGGCTGGGGGCACAGTGCAGACGTGCAGTTTGAGAAGTGAACTGTGGCTCACTACACAGGACCCTCAGCCCACACTAAGGAGTTTGAACTTGATTCTAAGAGCCATGTAAAGTCTTGAAGAGTTTTAAGTAGTGAGTGACATAATCACATTTTCATTTGCAGAGTAGCTGGGGGAAGGGACAAGGGGGAGAACAAATTAGAGGGGGCGAGCAGTGGGTGAGAACAGACCTGGTGGAGGATACAGATCAGGGGGGACAGACAGTTGGAGCAGGAGAGCGGTGGGTGGAGGCGGAGAAAAGCGAGTGGGTTTGAAAATAAGTTAGAGCACAGCTGGTAGGACTCACGATGGATCATTCTGGGTGCAGGGGGTGTGATGCTTTCCCACTGACACCAACTGTCTGGGCTCTTCCCCACACCAACAGCCAGTTCAATTCACCAGCACTGGTGGGGCGTCCCACAGTGCAGTTCAGTTCCGACACTAGCCACAGAGGGCAGGTGTCAGGCTCCACAGGTGGAAGGGCCCTGTCCCCACCCCTGCCCTCACTGCAAGGTACCAGTTGAAAGTCCCGGGTTCCCAGGCTACCCTCACTTCTCTCTGCCTCGGCTACAGATTCAGGGGTTTCCATGACCCTCCACCCTGCCCAGGTTCAGTAATTTGCTAAAGTGATGTGCAGAACTCAGGAAAGCACACCACACACACACACACACACACACACACACAGGGTCCAGCAGAAGTAGCTCCTGCTTGAGTGTGGTTGGTGGGGTAATAATATGGGTGTAATAATTTATAGTTTTAATTTCAACATTTCATCTAAAATCTCATATGGTGCGTGTGCTTCAGTGTGCTATTGTTGTTACAGTTACGTGCTTATGAGTTTATAATAAAAGAGGGGCGTTATTTGTGCTGCACCCAGTACATAAAGGACACAAGGGCCAGGGGTGGGGGTGGGGCGCAGGCAGGGGCACACAAGGCTTCTGTGCCGTCTCCAGGCTGCTCCCCCAGCACCTAGATGTGTTCACCAACCACCCCCCTTTTAGGGGTCTCTGTGGAGGTTTCATTTTCATGAGCATGATTATGTCATTGGCCACTGGTGACCGGCTTCAAGTTTCCAGTCCTTCTTCCTTCCCTGGGTGTGACAGTGTGTGTGGTGGGGGCTTGAGTTCCAACCCTCTCATTGGTCTTTCCTTCAACCAGTCCCCATCCTGAAGGATCTAGGTAGCCCCCACCCCAGTCATCTAGAGATCGTAAGGGTTTTAAGAGCTCTGTGTCAAGAACTCAGGACAAAGATGGAATATTTATTTTTCAGTTAAGCCCCAAAGGGCATGGGAGAAGTCAAAGGTGGACTTTAGTTCAGTGTCCCACCTGGCTCAGCCTTAGGCCACTGTTGGCCCCAAGCATCTGCCTCGCCCGGGGGTCCCTGACCGGGCAGCCTGGTCTCTTCCTCCTCCCTTCTCTCTACAGGAGATCGTGACTGCTTTGAGCTGCGGCAAGAACATCGTGCCCATCATCGATGGCTTCGAGTGGCCCGAGCCCCAGGCCCTGCCAGAGGACATGCAGGCCGTGCTCACCTTCAATGGCATCAAGTGAGGAGGGGGTGGATGGGTCGGCACACAGGCCCCGCAACCGCAACGGGCAGCTCCCTCTGCCCAGCCCCCCGACCTGCCGGCCTCTGTGCCCACAGGTGGTCCCACGAGTACCAGGAGGCCACCATCGAGAAGATCATCCGCTTCCTGCAGGGCCGCTCCTCCCGGGACTCATCTGCAGGCTCCGACACCAGTTTGGAGGGTGCTGCACCCATGGGCACAACTTAACGAGCCCCTAGTTCCCAAGTCCTGCCATGACCCCCATTTCCATTCTCTCCCTAGAAGGAGCAGCCCCTCACACCGGGCTCCCTGGGCAGAGACAGCCTGGGCCCTTCTCAGGAAATGGCTGTCCCTCTCCCAGGCCCTCACCGGCCACCTCAAACCCAGCCTCCTCAGTATCTGGAAAGGGAAGGAAAGGGTAAGAGTTAGACCATCCCTAAGCCCTGCCACAAGGTTCTCTGTCTCGGGCGTGGGAGGGTCACTATCGGTTCTGGAGACACTGAAGAGCGAGGGTTCGCTGCACACTACTACCCTCTGTCCTGCCCTGACATTAGCCAGCTTCGGTAGGGGCTCAGCAGGCAGCCTCTGACAGGAATGAAGGCAATGCCCAGCCCTCTCTGCCAAGCAAGGGTCTGGGCCTGGGAACCAGTGGGGATGAGAGCCCAGTGATGGCCCCCCACCTAGACTGTGCCCATCCCTTGGCTCACCACTTCCTGCCACCCAGGGGCCTTGCCTGCAATCACTCAGTGCACTTAGCCAGCCTGGCCTGGTCCCAAGTGCCCTCCCAGCCTTCCTGAGTACAGCCTCTTTCGCCACATCCAGGGTCAGGGCCCGGTTGAGCCAGCCCTCCCTCTGGCTGGTTTGCAGCCGTGGCTGGGTTTGCAGCCCTCCGTGGTGCATGGGAGCTCCTGCTTGGGTCTGGCCAGGAGGCACCATGCCTCTAAGGGCTGCTAGCCACCCTATCCATGCCTTGGTGCTGTGCCTCCAGCTCCTGCCCCACCTGTCCCAGCTGGCTTCCCCAGCCCCCCCGCCAGCAGGAGCCTGGTATCTGGCAGCTCCTTGGAAGCTCCTTGGAAGAGGCAATGTCCTGAAAATGGGCAGGGGGTGCATTCAAATCACCTGGGAATTTTGTTAAAATTCCATTCAGGAGACCTGGGGTGGGGCCTGAATTTCCACATTTCTCAGATCCCCAGGTGAGCCCATGCTGGTGGTCAAGAAAGGACACTTTACGTAGCAAAGGTCTGAAATACAAATCCCTCGCACGCCTCCAGCATGGCCTCAGCCCCCTACTCCGTTGTCTCTGTAATAATCATCAGAGGAACCCTGCCCAGTATCATCTCCATTTTACAGAGGAATCAAAGGATGTGCCATTTTCTGTCGTGAGTGGCAGCCCACGTCCCAGCCCCGGCCTCCTGGTGCTCAGCCCACAGCTGGCGGGACTGCTCTCCTGAGAATCATCCTTGGAGGCCGTGACTGGGCTGGGCTGCTGCTCCACACACCGCAGGCTTCTTCCTCACCCTGAGGAACCTAGAGATGCGGTTAGGTTCTTGACCTGGGGCCATGCAGAAATAAGTGAGCAGGACCATCCCTCTGCCCCTTTCCCCAGGAGGGTAGGAAGGCCCTGGCTAGCCAGCCCTGCCTCTTCCCTCCTGAGAGCAGTGGGTTCACACCTCCAGGCTGGCTCAGTGCCCAGAGGGCCACCTGCTCTTGGGCTGGGCCACAAAGTCAGGAAGTCAACGATGTCACCCCAGGCTTGGGACTTCTTGTTTCCTCTCCCCTCCCTGCCAAAGATGCTGTTCAGCTGGTCCTAACGTCAACTCTGGCTTTCACTGAACTTCCTCTTTCACGCCACCAGAGTGCCCACCAGCGCCAGGCACTGGATGTGACTGTGACTGAGGCAGACCGACTCTCACAGGACAGAGACAGTAACAATACAGTGTGACACAGTGTATCCTCCGGAGGAAGCCTTCTGTCTTTCTGTCCCCACTCCCTCCTGAGGTTCCCCCGCGGACAGTATTCAGACAGCTCCCCAGCCCCATTTTCTCCGTTTGGTGCACCTGCCGCCACTACCCCTCCAGTCTCTCCGGGGAGCCAGCGCTCAGCTTCTCCCCTCCGCAGCAGCTGAAGTGCTGGCCCTCCCCGCAGCCAGGCCAGTGTGCTCTGGGGACTGCCTCCCCTACGGGGACAAACCGCCCAGCTCAGGCCCCTTGGCGCTCACCTTCCACCTGGGCTTAGCCTCATAGGGCTGGTCCTGAAGCAGAGGGCTGAGACGTGGCCTCTCCCCGCAGCCTGCTCCGACATGGGCCTGCAGGGCCAGGGTTCCCGCTTGGCTGGACTGGAGCTGCTGCCCCCAGGTCCAGGCTGAGTCAGCTAGGTCCCTACGCCACCTCACCCCACCCCGCCCCAAGGACCAGGAACTACTCAGGGACACCCAAAGATCAAAAGTCCAGCTCTGCCCTAGCTGGTGTGGCTCAGCTGGTTAAAGCACTGGCCCATAAACCAAAAGGTTGCAGGTTCGGTTCCCAGTCAGAGGCATGTACGGCAGGCAAACGGTTGTTTCTCCCTCACATTGATGCTTCTCTTTCTCCCTCTCTCTAAAAGCCATGAAAAACTGTCCTCAGGAGAGGATTAAAAAAAGAAAAGTCCAGCCCAACTCATTTGTCCTTCCCCAGGTCCATGAAGACAGGCATCTCATTCTAGGATGTATGAGGTGGAACAGATCTCAGAACATCATCTAACCCAGTGCTGGCCAGCCATGAGCAGACAATGTGGGACATTGCTGACCCAGCCCTTCACAGAGGGGCTTGCTCAAGGTCGCCCGTGAGCCCAAGGCAGTGGCCCGAGTAGACCCCCAGCCCGAGGCCAGCCCAGAGCCTTCTCCCTCTGCTTCCCAGCCTCGTTCTGGACCAGTCAGTGGAGGGCCCTCTCCTTGCTTCAGTCTTCCAATGAGAGGGGACAGTGAGGTGGGAGTGCAGACACAGGTCCAGGCTGTGGAGGCCACAGTTGACCCTAGTTTGCCCCAGGCTACCCCCATTTTACCTGAGCAATTTCCAACCAGAAAACCAGCTGGCAGGGCTGGTGACAGAATGGGGTAGCGTGGGCAGTATGGGGCTGAGCTCTGGCAATTCTGCTTTGAAGAGTCAAGTACCCCCTGATGTGGGTCTGCTTGCAGGCTCATGGCCCTCATCAACGCCGATGCCTTAATACTCAATCCGATTTTGTCTTTCAACTTCAGGTCCAGGCTTTCACTCTGCCCTAGAAACGGCCCCCTCATCCTTGGGGACCTGGGGCCCCTGGATCATGGGAGTCAGGCCCATCTCCAGCGTTCCATTGACTTACAGATGCATGCGGGGTGGTCTTAGCACAAGGCCCTACTGAAATACCCGGCGATGGGAGGCATTGGAGGGCTGAGCTATAAAAACTAGTTTGCTGGGCTGTTGCAGACAGAGGACTAGTTCAGGTGCCTTCAGGGAGCAGATCTCTGACTGACCCTCTGGGAGGAGTGACCAGGGCTCTCTGCTTGGCGCCATGCAAGCCTGGCAGCGCTTCACCTCCCAGCAGCTCAGAGGAAGAGAATGGATGTCAGGTGAGGTCTGAGCTGGCTACACCCCGTACCAATCCGAGGGCAGCTCAGGAGCTTCTGCTCAGTCCCGCAGCTGCCTGTATGACCTCTGGGGGGCAGACTGGGAACAGGAAAATAGAGGGCCCACAGCCCCATGCTATGGGTGCCAGCAGATTCATACTTACACTTCCTTATACTGCTTTATTATGATTGGCACTGCAAGGCCCAGGGGGTTGATTCCACCGAGCCAGTAGCCCTCCCCCTCCATTCCCACAAGCCTTCCTCCCCCCAAGGTACGCGTTGTTAAGGAGCGACTAGTGGCTGCCCGCCTCGGACTGCGCACCGTGAGCTGTGGGTTCTGGGCGGAAGCAGAGATGCCAGCCCTCGTGCTTCAGCTGGCCCCTGAGGCATCACCTCCGCCAGGACGTCTCCTCCCCCCTGGAGGGCTCTGTGTGATTGATGGCATAAAGGGTAGACAGAGCCCTGTTCCAAAGGGCTCCCCCACTGCCTGCCCTGGAGTCAGACTGTCTGGGTCACAGTCCTCGAGTCACAGGCTGACACAGCTATGGGTGAGGTGGGGGCCCTGGTCTAGCTGGACCACCTTATCCAAGGTGACACTACCTTTGAGGGGAGCTGCTGACTAAGCAGGGTCGGGCCTGGTTAGTACTTGGATGGGAGGGGAGCTGCTGGAGCTGCTGTGGGTGGGCCCGGTGCACACTTCTAGTTGGTCAGTGTTCACTTCACTCTTGCCCTCCGTCCTCGGGTCCAGGCCAATCAGGGGCTCTGGGGAAACTACTGGTATTCAGAGCGAGGATCAGTCTTTCCCAGTATCCTGTGAGAGACCAGAGAGAGGGTTCAGATTTGACACGGGGACCCTCACCTCCTGCAGAAGTGACACGGGCTGTACTCAGTGGGCTGGTACAGCTATCCCCCTCCCGAGGCAGAGGAGGTAGAGGGTCCAGGGAAGAGGACTCTGGAAAGGGACTCCTAAGGCCTTGGGGAAAGAAGTCAGTGGGGCAGACTGCCTGGGGTCCAGCCACCACCCACCAGGGAAGCTCTCTGGGCTTCCCTTTCGCATATGTCTGTCACCATAGCTCCACCTATAAAATGCAAATGGAGGAGGAAAGGAGGGAGAGAACAGCCTTGCTAAGAAGCAATGTTGGCCTGACCCCTTCCCTACTGCCCTTCTGCCCCTCTGCCCTGCCCTTGGGAAACGGCTCCCAGAGGACCAGACAGCTGTCTGCAAGGGGACAGTCAGGCTGGGGCTGAAACACCACGCAGGGTTCCAGGAACGAGGTAGCCATTTCTGGTTGGGAGGAGAAGGAAGAGGAAACCTTTAGGATAAAGGGCGTTTGAGCTGGGGTCAGAATCCCGTGTTACCAGATCAGGATGGCAGGGATGAAGAGGAGGCCAGCTCCCAGGAGGAAGGGGAACCCCTTCATGAAGTTCAGGGTGGCTGGGTAGAGCGAGTTGAAGATGCCGGAGGCCATCAGCATGGCCAAGCTGTTCACGCAGGCCACAGCAGAGAACAGAGCACCTGTGAAGCAGTAAATGTCACGCTGCGGAGTCTGAAGGCCTAGGTTCAAACCCTGGCACCTCAACCTCACAGCTGTGCGACCTGGGACGGGCCCCTCAGTCTCCCGGACTCACCTTCCTCACCTACAAACCCGACACCCTGTGCCGGGATAAGGACTCAGTGAGGTCGTGCATGGAAAGCACCTGGCACACAGAGGCCATGAAACAAAGGGCTGTTATTAAATCCATGTATTTCAAGTACATGTGACAGCTTCTAGCAAAAGCCCGAGAAAAATGGTTTTCGGCTTATCGCCTTCAGAATCATCTCCTGTCTGATGTCAGTTGTGGGGCTAACTCCCAGCTCCAACACTCAGAGCTGTGTGGTCGCTGAGCAAGTCACTTCTCCTTCTGGGTTTCTGTGCCCCTTCTATTAAATAAGGATGCTACCTATTTCATAGATTGTTGGCAACATGACATTACCACCTGTAGCCCCTGTCACAGGGCCTGGCCCCCTGGAGGGAGCCAGTTAGTAAAGGCTGTTCTCTCTCGTTCCCCCCGCACTCTGGGCACAGTGAAAGTGCCAGGTAAAAACTCATCGGGTGGATGAACGAAAGCACACGGGGCCTGGGGACAACAGAACTGACAGTGGTCTACAAATGGCACCAGGTCCTCCTCCCAGGGCAGACGGGGAAAAGGGGGTGGGCCAGATGTTTCCTGACTGGGGTCTAAAGACCCAGCAGTCTGAGAAAAGCTATTTTTTATAGATATTCGGGCAGAATGTTAAACGGTCGGACTGTCAGAGCTGGAAGGGCCTGCAGGTGTCATCAAGGGCAGACGACTCATGCATAGAGGAGGACACAGGCCCGGGCGGGGAAAGGCCCCACCTAAGATCGCACAGCCAGTACGGGACAGAGCCAGGGCTAAAATCCAGAGCCCTAGACCTGCTGCTCTTAAAAACAAACCTAGGTTTGCGCCCTAGCTCCACCTCTTACTGAGTGACCTCAGGTGAGTCCATTTAGCCCTCTGGGCCTCTGCTTCCTCACTGGTCACTTGCAGACAATGAAACCTACATCACAACGTTGTTCGCTCCCTCTGAGCTTACATGCTCTGACCCTCTGCTTTGGTTACCCCAGAAGAACAGTACTGTTCTTTGCTCACTGCAGATCCCAACCCTGCAGTCTAAAGATCCCAGGCACTGCGGCCCTCTGCCAGCCTGGAGCACAAGCAGCCAGAGGTAGTTGGCCGTGACACTCACCCTGCTCCGACCTGCTCACCAGCTTGGAGAGCTTGGCCCGAACAATGGGTGTGATGAGTAAGGACAGGAAGAGGAGTCCGTACCCTGTGGAGAAATGACCGTCAGGAAAACAGGGTCAGGGCGAGGACTGTCCACACTAGATGTAGCAGAGCATCTGCACACACCCCAGCTGGGACTCCAGGTAGACACAGAAAGAACTTCTGTGACAGCGAAGGACACAGTGACTAAGGAGCAATGGAGCCTACCCTTCTCAAGCTTTGGCCTGCCTGCTACATCTTTTATGAATGAACACTGATTCCCCACCAACGACGTTCTTGTCAGAACACCTCCTGTGGCCCTAGCATGTGTCACCCACACGGCAGGGAGATGGCGGGGCACGGAAAACAACAGGCAGCCCCAAGTTCAAAACCTGCACCATCACTTACCAATTGTGTGGCCTTGGGACTGACTCCCACCTTTAAAAAGATAGCAAGGCCTTCACCACAGGATGGTTCTGGGATGTAGGAGGCTGAATAATGGCCCAGGACATAGATCCTAATCCCCGGAATCTGTAAATGTTGACTCATTTTGCAAATGGGTCTTTGCAGATGTGATCAAGTTAAGGATCTGGAAATGAGGAGATTATCCTGGACAATCAGGCTGGGCTCTAAATGATTCCTTACGAGAAGGAAGCAAAGGAAGATTTGGCACAGAGAGAACGCAGGAGAAGGCAATGTGCTACAGAAGCAGAGATCCCGGTGATGCAGTCGGAAGCCGAGGAACGCTGGCAGCCCCCAGAAGCTGGAAGGGGTGAGGGAGAGTCCCTTCCAGAACCTCTGACAGGAACATGGCCCTGCTGACGCCTTGATTTTTGACTTCCTGCCTCCAGAACTGTGAGAAAATACATCTCTGCGGTTTTAGCCCACTGAATTTGTGATGATTTGTTACAGCAGCCCTAGAAAATGGATACATCAGAAAACACCCATGAAGAGCACCACACAGCAAGCACGCGCTCAAAGCAAGTTCCGTTTCACTTCACATTTTGTCACTGTTTCCTTCATAACCATCTCTTACCCTCGTGTGGCTGCTGCCTCCTCCGTTACACGGCAAGCCCCTAGAGCAGTGTGCGCCACAGGAATTTTCAAAGCACGCACGCCCTGGCTGTTTAGTCAGGGGCACTGACCTCTTTCCCCTTAGGCTGTCAAGTTGAACAGTGACGATAGCCAACACGATAGCTGGCCAGTGTGAAAGAACCACAATTATACCTAATTTTTTTGGTCAGATTAGCAAAAAAGCATATTTTTTTGGTGTGCCACAGAATTTTAGCAATTAGTTTATGTGTGCCATGAGATGAAAAAAACAAACAAACAAAAGGTTGAAAATCACTGCCTTAGAGGATAGTGGGTCCTCCAAAGTGGATATACAATGAGGCACTCTAGGGCCCTTCAGCTGTCAGGCCCCCAAATCCCACTCTGCTGAGGCTCCCCAGAGAGGACAGCGTCTTCATCATCTCTGCAGCCCTGAGGGCTTTGAGCCCAGCACCGAGTCCGTGGGAGACACAGTGGGCCGGGGAGAAAGGTACCTGGTCCCCTTCGGCCTCACTGTCCAGGCAAGCAGCCAAATTAATAAATCTGTGATTACTGAATGGCTGACTTTGTACACCGTTTAGAGCTTTATCAAAATAAATCTGTCCCTTTAAAAAAAAGTTAACTTCCTCATCCCCAGCTGCCCCTTTCCCACCAAAAAAAGGGAAGAACTAACGCAAGCAGGAATTTGATTGTCTATGGTAGAAGACCGGATTTTTCAAAAACCAGAGAAGCTGACCAAGGATATCTGAGGTAGGTCCTATGATTATTGGAGAAGTGAGTATTAAGACACTAACAGCATGGACTTTGTCTAAGAATACCACGAATGCAGGCTGCAGGAGGCCAAGGAGTGAAGCAATTAGCGGATGACCCATACTTTCGCCTGCTGCTCTATCTTACACTGTTTATGATCGATCGTGCAGATTACTTTGGCTATTGAAGTTTTATATTTTATGTATAACAACGATGCCATTTTTTATGAGTTTCTTACTTGTCTTCCTTCCAATGCAGGCAAAGAACACAACGTTGCCAAGCTCATGAACCAGCAAGTGGCTGGTCCCCATTTTTCACCCAGCACCTCTGGGACAAACTGTCCCTGAGCCCACACACATTACCTGTGAACATAAGAGGGGTGTTGGTAGCAAATGCAAAGAACACCATCCCCAGGATGTTAAAGGCCAAGCCAATCTCAGCCACCCAGGTGTCGTCCAGGCAGGTTTGCAGAAGCCGCAGGGCCAGCAGGCTGGTGAAATACGGGAGGTGCCTAGCTGCAGAACCGTAGCCTATCAGCTTGGAGTCCCAGCAGAGGGGTCTGCTCAGCTCGTAGATGGTCAAGATGTCCTGGGCCCCAAAGTGTACAGTGATCACCACGAAGATGACCAGTGAGTACAGGGCTAAATGCTTCCTGGACTTCTCCGGGGCCGGAGCCATGTAGAGCTGGACAATGGATCGATGGTGACGGAGCGTGAAGAGCCGGGCAGGTGTTGGCTCCTTCAGTGTCTCACCAAAGCAGAAAGCGGCGTAGAAAGCCATGAATATCAGCAAGGCCAAGGCCAGCCAGAAGGGATTGGCGTAACCCTGGGCGTGGAGCCAGTAGCCCCCAAGGAGGCTCGCCAGCATCCCCGCCACCCCGATGCACGCTTCCAGCAGGGCCATTCGGATGGTTCGGCTGTGGTGGGAGCTGACATCTGCCACGGAGGCAAAGCCAGCAGCCAGGAGGCCACTGAAGTCGCCAAGGAGGGCACAAAGGATGCGACCCAGCACGAAGAAGCCAACATGTAGCTGCAGCTGCACCACAAAGATGGACACCAGGGCCTGGACCAACAGGCCCAGTGAGGCCAGCACCAGCAGCGGGCGACGGCCCACACAGTCACTCCACGCACCCAGCAGGGTGGACGAGAAGAGCCCCACCAGGAAGCCGCCCACATTCATGTAGAGCGTCCAGTGGGAGGTAAGGGTCTCCACTTCCTGTGGGGGCATGAGTCTTACCAGGGTGTTCGTCCTCCCTCTGGGTTTCCCCTCACCCCTTCCCGCCAAACCCCCACCATCCTGGGAGATACGGGGAGGAGGGCTTCCTTTGGAGCCCTAAACCTCACAGGCTTTCCGTGCAACTCTCAAACACTGGCCCTGGAAGGGAGTTGGCGGGAACTGGACCTAGGTCCCTTCCCTTACTTTTACCCGCTTTCGTTAACTCCCAAGGCTGGAGGAACTTGCATCCCCATACTGCAGGCCTCAGTCAGGCCCACCACCCAATACCCCAAACCCCCTTGGCAGCCCCACCTTCACGCGCACCCCGCCCCGCAGCTTCCCCCACGCCTAGGCTCGGGCCGGCTCCCTGCTTCCCCCGCCGCTGCCGCTACCTGCACAGTGGGGTTCACGCTGTGGTTGCTGCAGCCACCTCTGTCGTGGGTGCCATTGTAGCCGAGGTCGGCACTGAAGCGGTACCAGAGGTACTGCGTGGTGAGCGGGCCCTGCAGGACCAAGGCGAAGTTGGCGAGGAAGATGAGCGGCTCCACGGGGCCGCGGAACAGCACTCTAGGCGCGGGGAGGACGCGGGTTTCGCCGGGGGAGCTCGCGAGCCGCTCCATGCGCGCATGCACAGCAAGGCAGCCGCGAGGGGGGACGACGGGGCTTTCTGCGCCTGCGCCAGCCTTCCGTTCCCTTTTTAAAGTCCCGCCGGGCGGATCTGGGGCCTCAGTCCCACTCATTCTCTCCCCTCCCTGTCTGGACAGGCAAGGGCCGCGCCCAGCTCACAAGGTGACCTTACCTGTCAACTGTGCAGCCCTCTTTCTCAGGCTCAGAAACACTCAGACCATTAACGGGAATATCAGTATTTAACATTTATTGATCGTTCACGGTGTACTGGGCACTGTACTAAACTGTGTGCTTTAATCTCCCAACAGCCCTATAGGCTAGCCGCTATGATTGATCCCAACCTGGGGATGAGATAACAAGGACGTGGGGCCCTCAAGGCTCCAGCAAAAAAGCACATGACTTCTGATACCTCTGCTGATGTTCTGCGCTGGAACTCAGAGTAGGTCAGAGTGCACACTCGAGCTTTATTTACTGACTCTGTTCCATTACATAGGCTCTGCTACTATCTTGGGCATGCCACTTAACTCCCTGTGCCTCAGTTTCACCATCTTTAACATGGAGATGCTAATAGAGCTTGCCTCAAAGAGTTGCTGTGGAAGAATGGTTTCTGGTACACTGTAAGTGCTATTATTGTTACTAACAGGCTGTCACTAGCCCTGCTCCTGCCCCAAGATCTTTTCCTAGGAAATTAGTCTTGCTTTGGGGCTGGGGTCTGGCTCTGAGATGCCCTTGGAGAGGCGGAGCCAGAGTAGACCAGGAGGGCCTTGG
>PVIA01004877.1:0-83299 GCA_004024845.1 Tonatia bakeri | reverse complement strand
AGGGAACAGACAGAGCCCTTACCAGGCCCTGTAGTTTCTAGAACAGTGAGGGAGAGACATCAAAGAACCCCACTAATCCATATAAGATTTCAACTGCGGCAAGTGCTTTAAGGAGAGGAGCTGTGGGACTCCCAAGTGTTTTTAAAAAATAAAGTAAAGAACAACTAAGACTGAGGGACATAAGGCCAAGGTCAGTCAGCTGAGAATGGGTGTGACTCATCCCAGAGTGGATCCCACTAGACCAGAGGCCTCTACTACTTCCTTTAAAACCTAGTTATGGTCAGGTCACTGCTCTGCTCAAAACCATCCAGTGGTTTCCATTTAATCCAGTGAAAGCCAAGTCGCTAGGATGGCTCCAAGACCGTGTGCCTTCTCTCACTTGTTCCCCCACTCCATCCCTCCTGCTCCCTTTGCTCTAGCTACCCTGGCCTCCTTGCTCCCCCTCCAGCTTTTCCAGTCATCTCCTGCCTCAGGGCCTTTGCATCTGCTGCTCCCTCTAACTGGAATGCTCTTCTCCTAGATATCCACCTGATGACAGGGGCTTTGTTTTCTTCACTGCTGCATCTCCACTATCTAGAAAAATGCCTGGCACATGGTAGATGTTCAGATAATGGTAGCTGAATGAATAAATGAACCCCTCAAGGAGAAAGGATTTCCTGGCTGGAGCCCCAGAGCACAAGGAGAGGCTTGCCTGTGTGGAGCGACCTGTGGAGGCCAGAGTCCAAGAATCTAGACACAGAAGAAAGCTGAGAGATCACATCTTTGCCTGCGTGCCCTTCTGAAAGATGAGGAAACGGAGGTCCAGAGAGAGAAGTGACTTTACCCAGCAGAAGCTAAACATTTCCTCCCTTGTGAACACTTAAAGGGAAGAAGTGACTAAAAAGTAAAAGATCTGTAGATTTAACTCCATCAGAATTAGAAACCTAAATTAAAAGGCAAATAACAAACAAAATAGCCCTTTACAATATGACAAAGGGTTAGTATTTTACTTATATTTGATAACAGCTTAAGATCTCTCCCCCATCCATCAACAACTGGATAAAAAAGCTGAATACCAAGAGGTCTAAACACAGAACCAAGTAGGAGACTCACATGTGAGTTCTCCCACTTCCCAATAATAAAGGAAATATTTAATAAAGCAAATGTGCCTTTGCTTTTGTTCTTTGTGGCCAACACATTAGAAGAGATTTACTTTTAAATGAGAATGCCCAAGGCTGGTGAGGCTTGTGTCAAACACACATCGCTGAGGAAGTGCCAACATACCTTTCAGGAAAGAGTTTGGTAACAAAACCTTAAAGTTCTTGGGAAAGAAGGGGAAGAGTCAAGTCAAGGAACATGTACAAAGGACTCATGGACAAAGACGGGGGGAGTTGATAGAAAGTGGAAGTTGGGGGATGGGTAGAGCAGGGGAGAGTAATGGAGGGAAAATGGGACAACTATAATTAAATGACAATAAATTTTTAAAAAAACCCTTAAGTTCTCTAATTCCTTTGATTCTCTATCCTAGAGGAATAATCTGAATTATAGAGAAAAGCCTTATGTGCCAAGATGGTCTCCATAACTGACAACAGTGAAAATAAATGTAGACCAGAGGGAGATGGTGGGGTAAGTTACAACAGATTCACTCAATGGATGCTAACCATTAAAACAATATATTCAAAGAGAGTGTACTAATATAGAAAACTGCTTGTCATTACTTTTTTCATTTTTTAAAAGACTTTATTTACTTATTTTTAGAGAGAGGGGAAGGGAGGGGGAAAGAGAGAAACAGATGTGAGAGAGAAACATCAATTGGTTGCCTCTTGTAAGTGCCCCAACCGTGCCCTGACTGGGGACTGAACCCACAACCCAGGCATGTGCCCCAACTGGGAATCAAACCCTTTGCTGTGGAGGATGATGCATGATACCCAACCAACTGAGTCACACCAATCAGGGCTATGTCATCACTTTTATGTGAAATGAAAAACAGAGGACTTTTATTATTCAGCCATGAAAGAGAATGACATCTTGCCATTTGTGACAACACGTATTAACCTACAAGGTATTATGCTAAGTAAAATAACTCAGAGAAAGACAAATACTGTATAATTTCACTTATGTGTGGGATCTAAAAAGCTAAAAAATCAACAAACAAAACAAATAGACTCATAGATACAGAGAACAAACTGATAGTTGCTAGAGGGTTGGGTGGTGGTAGGTGGGCAAAACGGTGACGGGGATTAAGAGGTACACACTCATAATATAAATAGGTCATGGGGATGTGAAGTACAGCATAGGGAACACAGTCAATAATATCACGATAACTTTGTACAGGGACAGATGGGCGACTAGGCTTCTTGTGGTGATCACTTCGTAAGGTACATAGATACATAAATGTCAAATCATCATGTTGTACACTTGAAACTAACATAATATTGTGTGCCAACAATATTATAATTAAAAAGAGCTTTAAACTTGAAGATGAAAAAAGCCAGAGGACTTTTTGTTCATACTGCCTGCTTATAGGTACAGCAAAGGATGGTACTGAGGAAAGACGGGGAGACACTGCACCACGTATCACCAGAGGTTCTATCTGGGTGGTGGAGTGAGATTTTTTCTTCTTCTTTTTTTTTAAAAAATATTTTCAACTCTCCTAATATAAACACGTATCTTTATCCTGGAAACTATAAAAATGTTTAAAATCTGATGATGTCCCTCTACTTGACACCTATTCTGACTCAGTTGCTAAAGACCAGCATTCTGGAGACATCAGTAGCAGGGGACTTCATTACCAGGCACTATGTGAGTCCACTTTCGCTGCTCACCACAGCCTTATGATGACGTATCTATGGTTCAGGGAGATGCAGGAAAATGCTCCTTCCCTCTCTGGGTATAGTTTTCTCCGTATACCTGTTTTCTGGATCCCAAGATTAGTAGTATATGTTAGTCCCTCTGCCAGGAACCCTTTCCCCACCTTCTGTGGCTTATTCAACATCTATCCAACCTTCAAGACCCACTGCTGTGTCATACTTCTAGGCAGAATTAGTCATTGTGTCATATGTCTCCACAATACTGTGTTCATACATTTAACCCCAGTTTGATAGGTACCCTGTTATAAATATGTTTTTAGCCCTGGCTGGTGTGGCTCAGTGGATTGAGCAATGTCCTGCTAAGCAAAGTGTCACAGGTTTGATTCCCAGTCAGGGCACATGCATGGGTTCTGGGCCAGGTCCCCAGTAGGGGGCGTGTAAGGGGCAACCACACATTGATGCTTCTCCCCATCTCTTTCTCCCAACCTCCCTTCTAAAAATAAATAAATAAGATCTTTTAAAAAACAGAACAAAACAAAATATGGTTTCATAGGTTTGTCTCCTCCCAACCCATATCCATATCCTATCTCTAGACTTGAGGGCAGGAACCATATTTAATTCACCTTATGTCTCCTGGCAACAGGCCTGGCATGCAATAAAATGGAATAATTTGATGACATGCACCCACCCCAGTTAATTGATTGCAGTTGCCTGGATTGCTGCATTGAGATGAGTTATTTCTCTGGCTTTGTGGGAAGAAATCCTGGATCCACTGGTTATGTCTGCCACGGTCTCCGGAATGAAAAGTACTGGCACTAATGACAGTGTTGTCCAACCCTTAAACACGTGCTCAGTGAGTGCTGTTGAGAAGCTTTGAGGAAGAGCTTGGGAGCTGTAATGACTCCTCTCCCAGTTGGGTAAAGCCCGTGGAAGACTGCTTTCACAGCATCTGTGAGAGAGGTGATTGCAGCATGGCCTCCTCATTCAGATGGCAGTCTTATAATAGCTTACGCCCAAAGCCTGTGCTTGCTTTCGGCACGTGGCCACCACAGCTTTGAAACTGCTGACCGTGTTTTGGGATATTAAGAGGAAGGGAGGAGGCCCTGGCTGGGTAGCTCAGTTGGTTAGAGTGTCACCTTGATACTCCAAGTTTGCGGTGTTCTCTCTCTCTCTCTCTCTCTCTCTCTCTCTCTCCCCCCTTCTCTCTTTCTCTCTAAAATCAACCAATATGAGGAAGGGAAGAGAGAACATGAGGGGTAAGCTAATTCCTGTTTTTTGTTGCTTCTGACATGCCAACTCTGAAAGTCAAAGCAGCATTCATGTCACAAGTGAGGGTGTTCACAGCCCTGAAGTGGACGCTGCAGTTATATCCGCCTCACTGCGAGCTGAATTTCTTGAGCCGAATTTCTTTCTGGCCTCCGTTTTCTCATCTGTGAAACAATCTCTGGCCTCTGTTTTCTGGTCTGTAAAAAATGATGGAATAATGTCTACTACCCATAGGATGGGTATTAGGGTCAAATGAGAAAATGCATGTGGCTTTGAGCTTTTTGTGGCGTGTCCAGATGCCAGAGGTGGTGGTTGCCGTTGAGCTGAGCTTGAAGGTGGGGAGGGATTTCACTGGAAAGAAGCATTGCTGTACAAGATGGGGGTCAGACAGACACCATGTCCAAGGTGAGCCTTGGAGAGGAAGGCTGTCGGAATCCAGAGACGTGCAGGACTGGAGATGCAGCTCCCCAGCCACGTGCCCCATGGGAGAGTCCCCAGACCACTTCCTGTCTTGGGGCTCCTTCCTGTGCTTTTGGTTTAAACACTTTGTTCTTTTTTTTTAATACTCACCCAAGTATATGACTCACCCAAGTATATGTTTATTGATTTTAGAGAAAGAAGGAAGGCGGGGTGGGGGTGGGGAGAGAGAGAGAGAAACAGCTGTATGAAAGAGAAACATCTATTGGTTTTCTACCTTCGCACCCCAACCAGGGATTGAACCTGCAACCTAGGTATGTGCCCTGACTGGGAATCAAACCTGTAGCCTTTTGGTGTACAGGACAATGCTCCAACCAACTGAGCCACCCAGCCAGGGCTAAATGAGTTGTTCTTGACAGAGCTTTCTCATCTCTCTGGCCCTCCATCCATTCCTTCAGCACCCGCTGCTTGCCAGACCCACTCCTAGGAGATGGGGCTGCAGACAAAAGCTCACACAATCCCTTCCTCAAGGAGTTCCCAGGCCAGGGTTACACAAACCCAAAATACCACAATAAATGTATACAATAGCTTAAATCAGTTCAGAGTGTCCTCAAGAGGAAGTCAAAAATATTCACAGCTGAGGAGCTGAATTTCGAAGCATGAGCCAATAAAGGAGTTACCAGAAAGAAGAAATGGAGAAGGGCTTCCTGTGCTACGGGAAAGGCGGGTCCATGTAATTATCCTGTGAATAGCAAAGTTCAACAGCACTATAGTCCATGTGTTAAAATGCATTAGCTTGTTACATGTAAATGTTTAAAATATTCTGTAAAAACTGGTCTTGGCAAGCGTTCATTTCTACTTTACCTGGATCAAATAAGGGAAGTGGCCCAGACCTCTCAACCTCTCCGGGAGGCCCTGCAGGAGCTTCTTGGGGCTGACACAGTTTGGGAGTGACGATGGGGGTAACATCTAGGGGTTCTCAGGAAGGACATCTTTTAGTCAGGCCCTCCCTCCAGTGCCAGGCTCAGAACCCCAGCTGTGAGGGTTGGTCTGGAGCATGTGGTTTTTCTAAGGGCAGCAGGGAACTAAACACAAGGGACGCTGGGGCGCCAGCCAGCAGTCTGTTTACAGACCGCGAGGGCCACGTGGCCCATCTAGAGCTACCATTCCCCGTCCCAGGGAAACGGGAAACGGAATTCCAGGTCTGAAAAGTGCTGGGTAAGCCAGGAGACAGAGTCCAGGGAAGGGAGACGCTTCGGCGGTATTTTCTCCGTGTACAAGGGAAGCCGCCACTGAGAACTGCTGTTCAGGCCAGGAAGCGCTTGCAGCGCTGTCAGCCGGGCTCCGCCTCCCTTCCTCCGCGGTGTTCCTGTACTGTTTCCCCGCGCTGATCAGGTGAACACGTCATTGCTCTAAAATCCTCAACTGCGGATATGTTTACTGATTTCAGAGTGGGAGGGAGGGAAGGAGGGAGAGAGGGAGAGGGAGAGGGAAAGGGAGAGGGACATCGATTGAGAAAAAACAGCGATCAGTTGCCCTGCCTTATGTGCCCCAACCGGAGATTGAACCTGCAACGTTTTACAGCACAGGACGGTGCTCCAACCAACAGAGCCACACAGCCAGGGCTAAAATATCTTCTTTTTATAGCTGTGTCGATAGTGTTCATTAATTGACTTCCATTAAGGGAACTGCTCTGTGCTAGCCATTTCCCAAGTATGATCTCTTGTCCTCATGACAACCCAGTGAGAGAAGAATTGTCACCCCTGTTTCGCACCTGGGGAAATTGGAGAGGTCATGTGACTTGCCCAAAGACACACGGCCACAGAGCAGGGAATGGTTGGAGTGGGGTGTCTGTCCCGCTGCCCAGGCTCGGCGCACTCTACTCACAGACACACGCCCTGTGGGCTGCATGTGGCCACAGGTATGTTTTGCTCGATTCACACAGTGTTTAAAAAAAAAAAAGTTGACTCACAGCACATTTTAAAGTTTGAATTAGTTGCCAACATTTACACATGGTAAGAGTCACATGAAAATTCAGATTCCTGGATTCTCTTGAAAACTCAGAAATTGTGGCAGCACCCACACAAGCCCATGCCTGGCTGAAGCTGGAAGGGACTACCTCCTGCCTGGAGATGGGACACATGTTCTCCAGTTCACTGCTCCCCCACCATTCCCCTCGACTCAAATAAAAACCGCCTGGCCCTGTAGGCTGCGGAGCGTGCTGCGCCTTCTCCGGGCTCTGCTGCTGCCTGGGAATAGGACACTGAACTTTCCGCAGGGCCTGTGCGGAGGCTGTGTGAACGTAAAGCAGGTGGAATCGCCGTGACATTACGCCAAGCTGCTACTCCAGGGGCCTGAAACACATTGCTTCCTCTCACGTGAGGTTGATTTAATTTGCTCTGATCTAATCACCCGAGTTTCCAATCCGGTGTTGCTATACCTCATAGCAATGGACAGAGAGTGTGAAGCCAGAGAAGTCAGCAGGGACCGGGTGATGCCTCCAGGGAGTTCAATGGGGCTGTTACTGAGCCTGAGGTGCTTGTGGGACATCCTGGTGGTGGGGGCTCCCATGAGCACCTGTCCCCAGGGCTCAGGAAGGATGGGACTGGGAGTCAATCACATATATGTGATAGAGTCATAGGAGTGGACAGATGAGAAGTGACATGGAGCCTGGGCAGGGGTCAGTGAGGAGCACAGTCGATTCAGATGGACAGAGAACCCAGAGCAGGCAGAGAGGGAGGGGGAGAAGAAGCGGGAAAGAGCAACTGAAGCCAAGAGAATAGAATTTGCAGGCAAGGTGGGCGACATACTGGTCACTACAGAGAGGTCTGGGGAAGCGTTGGCAATCAAGGGTCAGGGCTGGGCGCCCCGGAAGTCTTCAAGTGAGATAAGGGAAGGAAAACACAGAAATCGGATCACAGGCCTGGTAGGTGTGGTTCAGTCGGTTGGGGCATCGTCCCATAAACTGAAAGATCGAGGGCTCGATTCTCTGTTGGGGCACAAGCCTGGGTTGAAAGTTCAGTCCCCAGTCAGGCAGCAAGCAAGAGGCAGCGGATCACTGTTTCTCCCTCACATTGGTGTTTCTCTCCCTGTCTGTCTCCCTCCCTTCCCCTCACTCTAAATATGTCCTTGGGTGAGGAAGGAAGGAAGGGGGGAGGGAGGGAGGAAAGAAGGAAAGAAGGAAGGAAGGAAGGAAGGAAGGAAGGAAGGAAGGAAGGAAGGAAGGAAGGAAGGAAGGAAGGAAGGAAGGAGAAAGAAAGAAAAAGAAAGAAAGAAAGAAAGAAAGAAAGAAAGAAAGAAAGAAAGAAAGAAAGAAAGAAAGAAAGAAAGAAAGAAAAAGTTTAAAACAAACAAAAAAGAAACTGAATCACAGTAGGTTATGTAAGCATCAAACTGGCCATTCAATACCAAGCAATGAAGCAAAGCTGCCCCTTGATAAGCTCAGCCTTGGGGAATGTAAAAAGCAAGACATAACGCGTTCTGGGGAGACACTGGCTCCTCCCTCCAAGTGGGGGCTGAGGGGCTTTAGGGACAGGCAGGCCTGATCCCATGACCAGCGGAATCCCAGAGAAGCATATCCGAGGCTGAAGCTTAGGGGAACGAGAAAGCGAATGCCGCTATGTCAGCCAACCCAGCGGGTGAGGCGGATGAGAGCGCAGGCGTGTCCTTGCGTTCTCCACGGAGTCGCGACCTGTCGGGGCAGCCAGCGTCTCTGGACCGTCGGAGCACCGACACTTTCATATGTGTACTCCAATACGCCTAGGTCACCGGTCGCAGTCAGCTAAGCTGGGACACCCTCACAGCCCTGCCGAACCAGCATTTCAGCTCTCCTACGGGGCCTTCCCCACTTTTATCTTTTTCTATGAGTTATTTTGGCATTTGGTTGACATTGGCCCCTGTTTTATAAGCCTGGGTGGGAAAGAAGAAAACACTGGCCAACCCTAGTGCTATGCCCTGCGGGTAAAAATATGTCACCAGGCCCCTGAAAGCCATGAGTTTGAGTCACAGTTTCATTGTCCTGAGGGTGGATGATGGAAGTTCCACAATGAAGGAAAGGGAAAATTTAAAGAGCACTTGTGAAATGATGAAACTGTGCATCCAAGACTGTGCCTAAAATATGGAGAAGTGAGATGTCTCTTAAAGGATGAACTGAGATTCAAAACCATCCACCTGGAGCACAGGGTAAGTCACCCTCCACTTTAGGATGTGGACCCTAAACAACTTCTGGGAAGGAGGCAGCGGTGTGGAGAGGTCCCGGGAGAGCCCCGTGGGTACCAGAGACCCTGTAAAACTGAGGTGAGCAGGCATCCAGCTTCTGCACAGTGGGACCCCCCTCTTTTTCTGGATGCATATGTTTTTAGGAAACTGAAAAAGTCATATAAAAAATAATGGTACAGAAATGTCGGTGACTCAAATGCAGCAAGAATAATAATAGTAGCTAATGATTAATCAGTATTTATCATGTGCCAAGCACAGAAATATTTTAATTAATCCTAATAAATCCTTACAAGGTGGTTATTATCGTTCCCATTTATAGAGGAGGAGACCGGGGCTTTTAGAGGTTGAGTGACGTTTCAAAGATCCTGTGGGTAATTAAAGGTCAGAGTCGGGACTGGAAGACCATCCTTCCACTTCTGAAGCCAGACTGCTCACCTCTGCCCTCTGCTGCTTCCCAAATGTATACACCGTTGGCAGACGGACAGCTCATTACAGAGCCCTCCCTCAAGCAAAGAAACTAGTATTCAATAGCCTCTTAAAAGTTTTCAAGTCACAAAAACCTGTCCACATCACACTCTCCTACTCAGTCTTCTACAAAATCCCTGTTGAAAAATCAGCATTAGCAGGCCCTCATTCCCGACCTTACAATGAATTTCTCTTGTCTCCTAAGTAAGAGGACAGAATGAGAACTGGGTGGTAAGAAATTACCCTAGAAACTTAATTTTGATTGTTTCTACTGTTTAATCTATCTTTAACTTTTTAATGATTATGAAAATGTTCGCACACACACGACATAAAGAGAAGTGCAATGAACACTCATGACTCATCACTTAGACTCAATGATCATCAAAACCTTGCCCAGCTTCACCTGGTTTCGTCACTTGCTGAAGCACTTTAAGCCGAATTCCAGATGTTCTCATGTTCCGTCATTGCATCCCATACTTTACATCTCTAAAATATGTAGACCTTTTCTCACACAAGCACGTTATTATCACTTTAAAATTTAATAACAATTCTTTGACATGATCTAATACTGAGTATTCAGTAGCTGTGCCCAAAAATGTCTTTTTATGACTTGTGTGCTTGAATCAGACTTCAAACAAGCCCACACGATACATTTTAAAGGCATGTTATGGCTCTTTAATTTTTTTGTTCCGGAACAGTCTCTCCATTCCTCTCTGACCCCCACACTGGCTTTTTTCCATGCCATTGGCTTGTTGCAAAATCGATGTTGTAATGTTTTCCCCCAAAGTTGAGTAAGACTATTGTAGAAAAATACCCACAGGCATTTATCTAACAAATGGCGGTTTCGTAGCATGTTTAAGCTCTAGGACTCCACACTAGGATGTGTAAATCATTGCTCAGCTTTTCTATATTTAACTTCCACGTTATATAAGAAATAAGATAGTGCTTGTAATGGGAAAATGCATCAGTTGAAAAGAGTGGTCCAAAATAAGGTCGGGGAGATGCGCAGAACACTGAGATCCAAGGCAAAGATGCCATTCGGTAATTTCTTCACCTCCGGTGGGAGGCTTTGAATCAGCACACAGGAACACTGGTTTCACAGGCATCAGGGACATGGGAGTGGGCCACAGTCCTTGCCGGAAATCAGCTCACAATCGTCATCGGCTCACAACAATCAGCCTTGCAGTCTCGCACACCCCACCCACACACGCCCCTGCTTTCCCTTCCTCCTGCCGTGACTTCTGATGAGCCCTGCAGCCCACAGGGCCCTCGCCACCTGGGTGGAGGTGCCTGTTGACTGGCATGTGCAGTCTGGTCCCTCTGGGGAGATCCGTCAGATCCCAGAAGTTTGATTCTCTACTGGGAGTTAACACATTGGTATTTGGAACTTTGAGGCTGTCCCTCACGGGTGTGATTGCTGTGTGTCAGCCTCTGACAAGCAGGCAGTCTGGTTGTCTTGACAAGTGGCTTTCAGCAGCCCAAGGCTCTGTTGCCATGGCCACGGTGGCTCTTTTGGAAGACCAGCCATCCCTCACCATCAAATGTGTTACCTGGTGAACAAGGTCCTCTGTGACCTCTTCTTTTCCGAGCCTCTCCCTTCCTCTACCACCCCAATAACCCTCCCGTCGATTCCTCTCTTGTTCCCACTGCCACTCGGCCAGCCAGCCCCCTTCCCTTCTTGGACTAACCTAACTAACCAGCTTCTCTTACATGTTCCAGCCTTGCTCTGCTACCAAATCTTTTTCCACAGTGATCTTTTAAAACTGCAAATCTCATTTTGTCACTTTCCTACTTAAAATCCTCCAATGGTTTCCTTGGCATGACACCTGAGGCTCTTTCTCACCGGGTACCAGATCCCTCGCACTCGGTCCCCACTCCCTGCAAGACAGTATGGCCACTCTCCACGCAGCACAGTGCCTCCTCCTGCCGTTTCCTATACACCCTCCAGACTCACCTTAGACACCCCCACCCCCACTTCCCACCTGGAGCACGCACCACTGCAGAGCCCTGTGCTTCGCCCATCAGGGTACTAGGCTGTTAGTTCTCTGAAGGAGAATATATGTCTGTCCTTATCCAGCAGTGCTTACATGCCAGGAATAATTGTCAGATGACTGAGAAAGCAGTATTTTAAAATAGCAAGCCTTCTCTGCTCCAGGCTAAACAACTCTGTTTATTCAAGTTCCTCTTCTTTGGTGGAATTTCCAGATTCCTCCCCCAAGTGGCCTCCCTGAGCATTCTGCAGGACATCACGTGAGTGTAACCTGTTTTGTCCAAAAGGGGCATAGGTCCCATCAATGAAGCCATAATTGGGGTAGAAAGGGCACTCTCACTGCCTTGCTGGCTCCTGCTGTGTTTTCCTGAAACCTTGAAGTTCTCCCCTCCCATTCTGATCCTTCCTGGGTCTGTTTCTACCATCTGGCCCAATTTCTAGGCCCATACAGATATTCCTTACATGTAATGTCACCTTGTTAGATTTAGCCCATCTGTGTGACTTAGCATTCTCTATTTGCAAGGAAAAGAAGAAAATTCTAGCTGTCTGTTTTAAGTAGAATCTTTTTTATTCAGGAAAAAAAAAAGTTTTCCAACCACCCACCGGAAGGGTATTGGTTAGGGAGAGGTGTCTGTCCATTCAGCCCTGACCCCCACCCAGCCCACATAGTTTTGGCAGCAATAAGGGGTATGTGGTGATGGCCCCCCAAATAAAAATGGTGTATTGTGTGTGTGGGAAGGAGCGAGGCACAAAAGCAGTGGGGAGCGGTGAGGGGAAGAGCAAGACGAGGTCAGTGCTGGGATGCCGCAGCGGGAGGTCCGTCCGCAGTACTTCTTTTTGACCACACGCCCTGGACACCTTCGTCGCCCACCAGCAGGACTGCATCTTGGCTGTCACGGGGACAGTGATGTTGTAAGTGGGGGCTCCCCTGGTGCTCTCAGTACGAAGATCCACAGTAAGTTCCCCATCCTGCAGCAGTGAGTCCCGGACCAACTGCAGATCGTTGCTGGCCCCCAAGTGTCAGCCCACTCACAAAATAATTTGACCATTCTTTGCCAGCCAGAATAACCTCAGTTGGTGTGATGTTGACATAGGTTTTCCCAGAATGGCAGCCCAGAGGAGGGCAGGTCCTTATAGGACGCATGGGTAAGTCCTGACAGGTCCCATCTGCCCTGAGGTTGTTGAGGTAGGCGTTCCCCCGGGGCCGTGGTGCTGCTGCTGGTGCTGCAGGTTGGCAGGTGGGGGTGGCTGAGAGCTTAGACGACATGCTGGACTCCGGATTGCTGGCTGTGCAGCAGCCCTTGCTCTGCCCCTTCCTCGGGCTATCTTTTTAACTAGAATGTGTTTGGAGACTCTGGAAGGGTCACTCTTGGAACACAAAAAAGTGCTGAACAGCCAGGTCACAGTTAGGACAAGAAGCAAAACTGCTCTGGAATCCAGGAAGCAGGAACCATCAGACGCTTTACAGGACATTGCTGCCAGGAGAAATCAGCTGTAATCCTATTCTATCACTCCCAAGATTCTGGTTTCCAGGAGACAGAGGCTGGCTGGCCTAGCTGGGTTGCATGCCCACCCCTTGGCAAGGAGGGAGGCACTGTGATTCTTCCAAGGCTGTACCCAGTGGGGCAGATAGAGCTAGATGTTATTATCAGACAGTGAGTTGATTGCTAGTCAGGGGAAAACACTGATCTCCATTCTGTTGTCCTTTTGTTATAATTTGGACAAATTCTAGAGATAAAGGAAGCCAGGATGGGGGAGACTCAGGGCAGTGCCACATGCAAAGGGGAAACTCGGGGCAGGCTCCAGCAGTCCGGCCAAGGCTCTCTGCTGAGCAGCACAGCCTGTGGCAGGTGATTCTGAAGGTAGCCGGACAGCCGGTAGGCACTGTGGCAGCGGTCTCTTGAGAGTTGAACCCACCAACGGGCAGGCTAGGATTTAAGGAGCGTCCGTGAGATCAGTGCTCACCACCCTGCAACTAACCTGAGGGACCAGGCTTCAGCAGAGACAATTCCAATCTCCACGGCCTGGAAGGGTTTCCTGCTTTCTGGTGACTAGGAGCCTTAGCTTCCTCCTTCTTCCTTCTCTCTTTGGGTCCTGTTCTTACTGGAATTTCTCTCTATCAGGGGTGTCCAACCTGTGGTCTGTGGCCCGAATGTGGGCCTGCATGTGGCCCAGGATGGCTACAAATGCGGCCCAACACAAAATTGTAAATTTACTTAAAACATTATGGGATTTTTTTTCTGTGATTACATGTCACGATGTATTTAACGTGTGACCCGAGACAACTCTTCTTCCAGTATGGCCCAGAGACACCAAAAGGTTGAACACCCATGCAAATCTAGACACTGCCAGAGCTGCTCTTGCTTGCCTCCTGGTGGCTATGCCTGGTATGACAGTGCTTTCAGATCAGAAACAGTCCCCAACCTGCAGGTAGTGACCTAGTTCTGCATCCTGAAAGTGAGCCCAGCAGACAAAGCAGGTATATTTTCCAAACAAAGAATTGTTGACAGAAGTATTTTTCAATGAGTTTATTTATGTAACGTAATGATAAGTCCTATAAAAGTATGAACCAACAATTATATCCTGAAAGCTACGTTCCAAGCCGTCTACATTGAAAAGAATAGAGGTGTATGACACCAGGACTCTGCTGGAATGCTGCAAACAAGAGACCACAGTGGCAGTGGCCCTCCAAGAGAATGGCCCTCTTGGCTCTTGTGGGACTTTACACTGGGGAGAGAGTCATACACTTTTGGAATGTCAGCCTGTCGACACATCAAGTACCCTTCTACCAGGAACTTCCATTATCAGCACACACACACACACCCCATTTCCTGGTTCCCTTGGTCACGCAAGGCCACTCACCCCCTTCAGACAGGACTGTTAGCCTTTCTCCTCCAGACCGCGTCAGCCTTCGACCCACCACCTGCCTATTTCAGCCCCATGTAGAAGGCATTCCCAGAAGACAGGCTATTCTCATTCTCAAAAATAAGAAGAGAAGGGGGAGTGGGTAGAGAAGGGGAGAGTAATAGGGGAAAATGGGGACAACTGTAAATGAACAACAATAATTTTTTTATTTTAAAAAATAAAAGAAAAGGAGAAGGAGGAAAGGAAGTTACTGTATTAAACACTTAACAATATTAACTCAGACCTGTGGACGCCCCCATTTTACAGGGGCAGGCCCAGACACCCCACAGCGAACAGTAAGAGCACCATCAGCACTGAGTTGGGCTTAGGGGCTGTGGGAGGCTCCCGACAAAACAGCTGCACCCACTGAACTAGTCTTGTGCAGGAAATCCTACCAGAAGAGTCATCCCTCTCAGACTTCAAGGCTTTCTTTGTTAGAAATCTCATTCAAAATGGTCATTGAGGAGAACTGATATTTTAACTATGGACCTAAAGGCAACGTGTTCCTTTGAGATAGCCACCGTTGAAGTGGATGTCTTTTTGGAGTGGGTGCCTTGGCAACCAAAGCTTAATGTTGGATGATGTCACTGTGAGTCCTCTTCGTAGGTGACTGATTTCCTTTCCAAGGTGTCCCAGGAGGCCGCGCTGGGATTGGGGTCTGCTGGTAGGATGTGCACAGGATCTTTGGGAAACCCCTAGGCCCCAGAGCGCAACACTGGAGTCCTGGCCTGTTGGTATGCGTGGCACCGCCACACCCGGGAGGTGTCCGTGGAGTTTTCCATTTACCGAGGAACTGGTGTGCCTACGTCTTCCAGGTTCTTAGTAGACGCTGGCACCAGATGTTCAGAACATTTATACTTGTCCATTGATTTTTTAGCATCATCACCCTGGGGACTGGACCCATAATAGCCCATCAGTCAGGGGATGAAGAGAGACAGCAGTGGGTGGAGTGGTGACGGAGATCAGAGGCCTCTATCGCACTTGCCCTCTGGCAGTGCCACTGATTTCTGGTTGCCAGACAATTTCACTCGTGCAGACTAGGACACGTAGTCTGGGTACAGCCCATTTACTCAGTGGTCACAGCAGAGGCCTCCCGTCCTCCTCACCCCCTGGAACCTTTTCCTTGTGCCTTAAGCCCAGAGCCTCTCCTTGGGCAGTGACAAGAGCCTTGCCAGCCAATCCTCCCTCCTTAGCTCTCCTTAGCTTTGAGGAGTGAGTGACCCTTACCTTCATGAATAGTCAATTAAGGCCTGTATCATTAGTAAGCTATTCTCATTAGGCCATAGGGCCTTGATTACACTACTCTGGGGAGGTGGTTGGGTTATTTTGAAAGTCATGACTTTTTGGGTTGGTTACCACAGGCAACACAACAGAGGCAATATACAAAAACAAAACAGATCTCCCCGCCCCCAGCAAGCAGTGCCCCTTTCCCTGATGGTGTCATTCACGTGAGTTAGGTGGTTAGTAAGCAAGTTGCAAGCAAAGGGCATTCCCCTCAGTTCATTGCAAGGGCAATCATGCAGTCCTGCAACTAAGCCAATTGCTCTGTGCTTGCCTCAGCCTACTAATGACCAAGGTTACTGGCTTGACCAGCCCCTGTGGTTCTTACTATGATTGCAAGATGTACCTCAGCAATAACCATCAGGAAACTTCTTTGAAAAAATACAGGTTTATTACTTACTGGACCTGGAAATTATACGGTGCATCCTGGGGCACCCAGCAAGGTCACAAGTACCGAGAAAGTGGACAGGCCTGGGGTCTGCTTTTGTTGTGGTCCAGGGGAGGGGTCTGGAAGTTTGGCAGGCTCACTCCTTATTGATGAATTTAAAAGTAAAAGCAGGCATTTAAAGTGAGGGTAGAGAAAAAAAGAAAAAAAAAAACAAGTGGCCCAGATGGTCAG
This sequence comes from Tonatia bakeri, assembly GCA_004024845.1. Classification (NCBI taxonomy): domain Eukaryota; kingdom Metazoa; phylum Chordata; class Mammalia; order Chiroptera; family Phyllostomidae; genus Tonatia; species Tonatia bakeri. The sequence goes on along the minus strand of PVIA01004877.1, from coordinate 67,350 downwards.
TTGTTGAAATCAATGAGATCTCTAGAAGAAAGGAGCCACAGTGGCAGGTGGGAAGCAGTGGGCGCCAGAGGGCACTATAATTACGAAATAATATGATAGGAATATTTCCAAGTATATAATAATCACAGAAAATACATATAGACTAAAATCATCAGTTAAAAGATAGAGTATGAGATTACATTTTTTAAAAACTAAAACTAAAGTCCAGTTATATGCAATTTACAAAAGATAAGCCTATAACATAAAAACACCTCAATGTTGAAATTAAAGGATGGAAAAATATATATGTAACAGACAAACATCAGTGAAAATAAAGCTGGTATGGCTATAAAATTGTTAAATAAAATAGGCTTTAGCCCACAAAAGCCTTTTTGTGGGTAAAGGGAATTACTATGTAATGACAAAAGATTCCGTCACCAGGAAGATCCAACTATGACCTCGTATGTACCTAACGTAGCCTCAAAATATGTAGGGCAGAAGTTAACAGAGCTACCAGAACCAATGGGCAAATGAGTACAGCCAATGAAGATAAATCTCCATCACTATAGGGCAATTTAGCAATATCTCTCAGTTAAGTTATAGATCAAGGAAACAAAAAAATGAACAGATATGGAAAATGTGAGAAATGCAGTTAACAAGCTTGATCTAATAGACATTATATTTGGAACACTATACCCAAAATTTTAGAATGAATACTTTTCTCATGTATACATGAGTAATTTCTGAGAATTGAGCATGTACGAGGCAACAAAGCTTTTTCAACAAATGCTTTTTAAAACAACAACATACAGAGGATGTTCTCTGACTATAATGCAATTAGGTCAGGAATTAGTAACAAGAAACTTTTAAAACATTCTATCTAGAGACTCCATGGAAGGGGTCAGCAAACATTTTCTGTAGAGAGCCAGTTATAAAGTACAGCATTGTTAAAAATTAAATTATATTTTAAATATAATAAATTATAGTAAAAACAAAGATAATAAATACTTAAAGCTCAACACTTCTTAATGTTACAATATTTTACTATAATCAATGGTCTTGGAGTTACATCTGTTGTATCTCTATGAGAGAAATACTATATGATAGTGCACTGTTGATCCTCTCTTCTCAGTTGTGTGTTCAGTGGTGCCACATTGATAGTTTGAAATCAGACATCATGGGAATATTTACACAATGGAAATTGACAAATACTACAAATCAAGACATTTTTTCAGAGATTCAGTGGTTAAACATCTACCATCATACTACTGGATGCAGTATTTTTATTATTTTTAAATATATTTTATTGATTATGCTATTACAGTTGTCCCATTTCCTCCCGTTATTCCCCTCCACCCTCCACACCCCCTTTCACCCGCATTTTCCCCCTTTAGTTCATGTCCATGTGTCATACATATAAGTTCTTTGGCTTCCTCATTTCCTATACTATTCTTACCCTCCCCTGTTTTCTATCTACCATTTATGCTACTTATTCTCTATACCTTTCCCCTTCTCTCCCACTCTCTTACCCCCACTGATAACCCTACATGTGATCTCCATTTCTATGATTCTGTTCCTGTTCTAGTTGTTTGCTTAGTTTTTTTTGTTTTTGTTTTTGTTTTTGTTTTAGGTTCAGTTGTTAATAGCTGTGAGTTTGTTGTCTGGATGCAGTATTTTGATATGAACAACTTACTTTGAAATCCATCAAATAAGTAAGATAGATTGATGGATGGGTAGAAGGATGGATAGGCAGATAAAATACCAAAAACATATTCAGTTAACCCAAAAGAAGTCAAGAGAGAAATTGAAAAACCAATAGAAAACAAATAGCAAGATGATAAACTTAAACTCAATCATATCAATAGTTACATTAAATATAAATGGACTAAGCACTCCAATTAAAAGGCAAGAGATTGTCTGGCTGGGCAAAAAAAGCTAACCCAACTATTTGCTATCTACAAGAGATATACTTTAAATATAAAGAAAGTAAAAGGATGGAAAAGGATATACCATGTTAACCATAAGCATAAGGAAGTTGATAAGACTATAATAATATCAGATAAAGTAGACTTCAAGACAGGAGTATTACCAGAAATGAAGGGGATTTTTCACAATAACAAAATGATCGATCCATCAGGAAGACACAACAATGTTAAATATATTTGCACCTAATAACAAATTCAAAACATATAAAGAAAATAATACATACCCAGAACTAAAGGTAGAGCTAAACAAATCTATAACCGTAGTTAAAGACTCTCCTCTCTTGGTAATTGTTTAGAACAAATGATGATAAATCAGAAAGCATATAGGGGCCTCTGGCCAAGATGTAGTCTAGGTAAATGTGATACTTGCATCTTCCCACAACTAAACTACAGAACAACCATAATTCAGAACTGCCTGAAGTCTAGCTGAATGGAAGTCCTATAACTAAGGACATAAAGATGAAGCTACAAGGAGACTGGTAGGAGGGACAGAGATGCAGAAGGGGCTAGTCCCACACCCGTGTGTGGCAGCTAAAAATCAGGAGGAATATCTTAGCTGCAGAGGTCCCTCCTGAGGAGTAAGGGGTCCCGGCCCCACACCAGGCCCCCCAGCCCAGTATTCCATTGCCAGGAAGAGAAGTTCCCACACTGCCAGCTGTAAAACAAGCAGGGATTGTGCCTGAGTAAAACAGAAAGCTGTTGGAGTCCCAGGCAGTTCCTTTTTAGTTTAATCCTCACCCAAAGATATGGATGAGGGTTATTGAATTAGAGAGAGAGGAAGAAAGAGAGAGAGAAACATTGATGTGAGAGAGAAACATCAATTGGTTGCCTCCCAAACACACCCCAACTGCAGATTGAACCCACAACCTAGTTATGTGCCCTAGCCAGGGATGAACCTTCTACCTTTTGGTGTACAGGACAATACTCCAACCAACCGAGCCACCTCTCCAGGGCTCAGGTACTTCCTCTTACAGGGCCCATGCATGAATTTACTCAGACTCACTCACTCTGAGATCCAGCTCAAAAGTCACCAGGGACATTTGTAGAGGAACTAAACTGTCTGAAATTCAGGGTGAGAGCTGGAGGGGCAACTTTTTCCCAGACAGAAGTGCTGGCCAAGGCCATCATTCCTTTTCTGAGCCCTTCCCCCAATGAGCCAGCAGGTGGCCACATATCTGACCCCCATCAACCTGGCTATCACTGTTTGCCTTGCCCTGGTGATTCCCTGAGACCCTGCCCCACCCAAATTTCAGGCCCACCCAAGCTGTTTCCATTGACTTTTTTATATGAATGGCCTGTCTTTGGTTCATGCTTTAAACTTTCCTAAAATCTATCAAACAAGCAGAATCTGGCCTCAATGTGTCCTGTATCTCTCTCTAAGTGGCCCCAGGCCCGGCACTAGTGGCAGCCAGCCTTGGTTCACAGCTTGGCCTCTCCTGAACAACTCCATGCCCAGCACGGTAACAGCCATCTGCTGATCACTTTGTAGCTCATGCTGGGTGGCTCCGGGCAGAACACAGGTGATGGCTAATCTTGACCTCCACCTCCAGCAAGGCCTCAGAGTCAGCACACCTGGTAGACAGCTTCAGACCACGTCAAACCAACACCCAACTACCTCCACAAGTACAACACACTCGAGGGGCAGACTCAGAGGGCACCAGAACACCACTGAAGTAAGTCCTGTTCCATGCGATTGGCCCTTCCACAGCTGATCATCCACAATGGTTGCAGCCGGTTGGCTTGGGGGTAAATCCCTCACATTGACATACCAACAGCAATAGAGGCTCAACTACAACAGAAATGTGGACACAGCCCACATGGGAAGGTGGGACACCTGGAGAGCACAACTACAGTGAATAGTAAGGCTGTGCCACTGGACTCTACTGGACACCTACTACCTAGACCACTCTAGTAGAGCCCCCAGGAGATGTAGCAGCTGTATCTAACAAACACAGGAAGGTTGCCAAAACTAGGAGACAAAGAGATACGTCCTAAATGAAAGAACAGAACAAAACTCCAGAAAAAATACTGAACAGAATGAGACAAGCATCTACTAGATGCAGAGTTCAAGACACTGGTTATAATAAAGATGCTCGCCCTGGCTGGTGTAGCTCAGTGGATTGAGTGTGGGCTGTGAACCAGGCATCTCAGGTTCCATTCCCAGTCAGGGCACATGCCTAGGTTGCAGGCCATGTCCCCCAGCAACCGCACACTGATGTTTCTCTCTCTCTCTCTCTCCCTCACTTCCCTCTCTAAAAATAAATAAATAAAATCTTTTTTAAAAAAAAAGATGCTCAATGAACTTAGAGGTAGAGCAGCTGAACTTAGAGCAGCGATTTGGTGTGTCACAAGAATCTCTAAAACGTGAATAATTAACAGACTATTTAGTCAAGGCTACTAATCTCTTCTCCCTTAGACTGTCAATTAAAAAAAAAAGCCAACAGCCAACACAACAATAGCCATCCAGTGTGAATGAATCAAAATTATACCTATTTTTCGTCAGATCAGCAAAAAATACATATTTTTGCTGTGTCACAGAGTGTTATTAGTTTATGTGTGCCATGAGGTGAAAAAGGTTGAAAATCACTAACTTGGAGAGAACTTCAACAGCATAAGAAAGGACATGGAAAACAAAAAAGAACCAGTCAGAAATAAAATATACAGCCCTGGATGGAGTGGCTCAGTGGATTGAATGCTGACCTGTGAACCAAAGAGTCACTGGTTTGATTCCCAGTCAGGACACATGCCTGGGTTGCAGGCCAGATCCCCAGTAGGGGGAGCACAAGAAGTAACCACACACTGATGTTTCTCTCGCTCTATTCCTCCATCACTTCCCCTCTCTAAAAATAAGTAAATAAGTCTTTTTTTTAAAGAAAGAAAATATATACTAACCAAAATGAGGATTAAGCTAAAGGGAATCAACAGTAGATGAGGCCAAGAATTAAAACAGTGATTTGGAATATAAGGAAACAAAAACACCCAATCAGAACAGAAAAAAAATGAATTAAAAAATGAGAACAGTTTAAGGAACCTCTGGGACAACTTCAAATGGTCCAACATTCACATCATGGGAGTGCCAGAAGGAGAAGAGAAAGAGTAAGAAATTGAAAACCTATTTGGAAAAAATAATGACAATTTTTTTAACTTGGTGAAGGAAATAGACATCAAGTCCAGAAAGTACAGAATCCTGAACACCAAGACACAATATAATTAAAATGGAAAAGTTTAAAGACAGAGAATGAATCTTAAAAGTAGCAAGAGAAAAGCAGTTAGTTACCTACAAGGGAGCTAAGTCTCCCATAAGACTGTCAGCTGATTTCTCAACAGAAACTTTGCAGGCCAGAAGGGATTGTCATGAAATAATCCAAGTGCTGAAAAGCAAGGACCTACGACCAAGATGACTACCCAGCAAAGCTATCATTCAGAATTGAAGAAGATGTAAAGAGCTTCCCAGACAAGAAAGAGTTAAAGGAGTTCATCACTACCAAACCAGTATTACACAAAATGCTACAAGATCTTCTTTAAGAAGAATAAGAAGAAGAAAAAAGATTAAAACTATGAACAATAACATGGCGATAAATACATATCTATCAACAATTGAATCTAAAAAACGAACAAGCAGAAGAGAAACAGACTCATAGATACAGAGAATATTTATTAAATGTATTTATTAGGTAGATAGATAGGTAGATAAATAGATAGATAGATAGAACATTTATTATATACATATATCTTTCTCCCTAGCTGGTCACTGTGTCAACTTTACTTATACAATATTTAGTCTTAGAGAATTTTAAATATTTGCTATTAAGTACAGATTAAGTCCAGAGTTTGTTATTTTATTGTTTCAAAAAGAACCTGGAGAGTTTATAAGAATATGTCATAGGCTAAAAATGGAGAATAGGACCCGGCCAAGATGGACTAAAGGCAGAATGCAGAGATGTGACCCCAAGAAAGCTTTGTAGTCACAAAGGCCTATAGCTGGGACAGCACACATGGTCCAGAGAGAATTCACACCTTTGTTCAGGGAGCCTTGGCTGGGGCTGGTGCCATCGCAGTGGCAAGTGCCCTGTGCCAGGGACTTCTTTCATGTGTTAGGTGAGAAGGCTGCCCTGGCCTCTCCACCACGCCTCACCCCACCCCAGAGCTGTCCTAAGCAAGAATCCTCTGATGGGCATTGCCTCTGGGAAGTGACTCAGAGATATACGGGGTGACAGAATGTCCCAGGAATCATATCTTATGGCTGGATTCACCCTCCCTCCCTGCAGCACAGGAGAGCACAGCACCTGGGTGGAAGTGATCCCTGGGTCCTGCGCAGCCCAGCACAGGCAGCTTGCAGACTCCCATCCCACCATAAGCTAACTTTGCGTATTAAATTGAGTTGCCCTGACAATTTCCATTTGGGGAAAACATTTAATTAAGTTTTTCATTTTTATTTTGTAACTTGATTTTTTATTTTGGTGTCACTATAAGTTTATTTTCAGGTCTCAAGCATTTTCATAGTCTGTCGAGAAGTGCTTAGGTCCTAGGCGCTCTGGATAACCTCCCCCACCCAGGAGGGTTTGTCTTACCAGAGACTCACCTCCAGTCTCCAGCTGCTACCAGGACCTGGAACTCCTCCTAGGAGGCGATGCACTACGTGGGCTCCAGTACACTAACTTTAGGGAGGAAACTTGAGAAGAGAAAGGAAATTTCTGGCTCTTTGTGCTTCCAACCCCAAATAGATCTGGGGTTGCAAGTAGACTCTTAACAACCCAGGAGGCACTTTGGGGGGGCTGCGAGGCAAGGCCTGGGGAATCCAGATTTAAATAGGGTAATTCTTTGACTGGCAGGGCTGAGTTAGGCACTGTTAAATATCCCATAACCCACTAAATGTGAGTCCTAGCTCTTAGCATGCTTTTTAATTGAGTATTTTTTTTTGGCATTGTTCAATAGTTTGTCTCACTCACCTACTGCAAACTCCTTGAGGACAGGGCTGGGTCTGTCCCACTTCCCAGCACAGTTCCTGACCCGCTGCAAGAGCTCAGTGGCCACTGTGGAGCAAATGGAAGTTGAATGTTCACATTCTCCCACATGAGATTCTGCTAGACTCTCACTCAGTGATAAAGCTCAGGGCCTAACTACCCCAGGGGCACAGCTGTCATCAGAGTCGGGTCATTTACTCACTGCAGCAGGAGCGTGCACACCAGGGCGAACAGTGTGACATCCTAGTGAGAGACAGGAGGGCCTTGTTACAGGATTCGAGATTGTGCGGGCAATTCTGGAGAGTACTTAAGGAAGCAAAACTTTGTCCAGAGCTGAACACTATCAAGAAGCAAAGGAAATCTGATGATTAGCCCTCTTAATTTTTGTGTAGGAGGCAGGAGGAACACAGCAAGGCTAGAGCTGTCATTGGTAATGAAGCAGTAGTTACTCCTATTAGCTGAGAGAGAAAGATGTTTGGTCATTTTTGAATTGCATAGTGTCCTTATTTATTTGTATGTGTATTTTTTAGCATAAACACATTTATTTACTAACCAAAAGGTTGATTCCATAAACCAACACTCCAAAATAGTCACATATAAAATGTTTGTGATAAAGATAATGGAACACAGTAATGAAAAAAAAAGCATGAAGAGATTTGTTAATTGAACTGAACTTGTTTGTCCTCACAGCTAATTCCTGTTCAGAAGGATGATGGACTTTTTTCTCTACTTTTTTACAGACCCGAGTACAGGTGACCTTGTTTACAGTGCAGCCCACCACTCGTTTCCCGTCTTCCAGTTTTCTTGTCAGTTGTGCCCTTCTTGCCATCCCCTTCCTGACGGTGAATCAGTGCGCTGTTTATAAATTTGCCAATAGTCTGTGTTTTTCTGCCATCAGCTGTGGTTTCTTCAGACTTCTCTCCCCGGTCACATGAAAACTGTCGTTTTCAACTTGCTCTCAGTTTTATGGTGAGGATTTTGCCGTCAGAAGTGAGGACACCGTCTGGTGTGCCCGCGGCACCCATTTTCCACACAGCCATTCCTCCTTCTTTCGTTCCTTTGACTTCCACTAAGCTCCATCTTCCTACCAGCTGCTGGGCGCGGGCGGTGGGCGGTGAGGGGAGCATGACTGTCTTTACTCTGGTCTTGTTCTATCATGGTCACAGAGTGACCTCATCTGATGCTGATCTTCTGTGAAATTGTTTATATTCAGCAGGGGAAACAGCGGGTTGGTGGCCAGTCCAGTAGGGTGATCAGCCATCCCAGTTTGCCTGGGACTGAGGACTTACTCAGGATGTAGGACTTTCGGTGCTAAAACTGAGACAATCCTGGGCAAACCAGACAATTGATTACCTTATTGGCCAGCTACCAGCTGCCAGGATGTTTTCGTCTTGCTCACTAGGCATAAGGTACTTCATGGAATACTCGTCAAATCCTACCCTGTCACTGGAAAGTATATACGTAGACACATGCATTTTACTATGCATGTGCACGCATCCGCCACATAACACTAACGTTTATAAATGCATTCACACGAACACATTACAAATACAGATGCACTATACTCACTATGCATACACATATACATGTGCTTATATATAAATCCCAAATCCCTACACATATAAATACAGGTCTCCAAACACTCACGGAAATACACACACATCCAAACACAGGCACATACATCTAGGCCATTGGAGAGATGGGGAGCAGAGAGGAGCCTAGTGAGTAGGGCTGAGCGGATGAAGCTGGGATTGGGAAGGAAGTTCAGGCAGGTACTGGAGGAAGGACTTTGAATAGCAAATAACAAGAGTGTCATGATGTCATAGAAAGAGTCCTGGATTTGAAATCAGAGGATCCTGAGATTCAACCACAGCTCTGTCATTTACTAGCTGTGTGACCTCGGCAACTGATTGAACTTCTCTCTGCTTTAGTTTTCTTATTTGCAAAATGGGATGCTGTAAAGATGTAAATAAGTTCCAGAACGTTCCAGGTGCTTAATAACAAATCAAAACTGTTGTTTTTTTATGAGCTACATGAGGAGCAAAGGTATATGGATGGAGCCTTGACCTCCACAAAGTGATGTTTTGGGAAAATAACCTTCAAATGGACAATTATCATCATCACCCCATTTGAGACCAGGAAATCAAGGTCCAGAAGAGGTAAAGTATTAGCCCAAGGACTGGTGTGGATGATGCTGCATGCAGGAAGTGTCCAGCAGGAGACTTGAGCCAGGCCTGGGCTGAGGGTGTGGGACCCAGATGCTGTCAGAGGTAGCCTCGCTTGTCAGGGGCTCTGCCTGCTCTCAACTGTGCCGAGCTGTCCCACAGCGTTGCTGAAGACTCTGAGGCCCGAGTGTATGCCATGCCGACTAGGGTCATATCTTTCCAGGAGGTGGTGGTTCTGGCCCCTTGCCTCCATCCATGCCCCACAATGTCCGGTGAACATCGATCCTTACCCTTTCCTCTGGGTATGTGTGGCAGCTCTCCTGGCATCCTTTCAGTCTTGCCAAGAAGGGACTGCAGGCTCGATGGAAAGGGTGCTGGGCTGACAGTCGAAAGATCTAGGTTCGAATTCTGTCTTGGCCACTTACTAGTTACGAGGTCCTAGGCCAGTCATTTCCCTTTTCTGAGGCCTGAGTTTGCCTCTCTGTTCAATTATGGTAACAGCCACCTCAAGCAGAATTAAATGTAAGAATGAATATGAAAATGCCTAGCTAGGGCTTGACCCAGAGTAGAGACTCATTAATGTTGGCAGAGTAAAATGAACAGAGAAAAAGACCTGCATTTTAGTACAGGAAGTGCTAAATGAGTGTGACCTTTGGAAAGTCTTTTAACTTCTCTGAGTCTCAGTTTCCTCAGCATGAAATGATAAAACTGACCTGGATGGTCTCCAGCCTCCTACCCCGTTCTGTTGTTCCAGAACCATGTGATCTGAACTGTTGGGATAGCTTCTTCTGATCCCTTAAGGAAACACATCTATCCAGAGTGTGAAGAGTGTCAAAGTTGGGGACAGACACAGAGCAAGAACCTTGACACCCACTCTAGAGACCTGTATACTGTTTCCTTAAATCCTCACTCTAAGACATGCTTATTGATTTCAGAGAGAGGGACAGGGAGGGAGAGAAACATTGATATGAGAGAAAAATGTCAATCAGTTGCCTCTTGCATGTGCCCCAACCAGGGTCTGAATCCGCAGCTTAAGCATGAGCCCTGACTTGGAATCGAACTTGCGACCCTTCGGTTTACAGGACAAAGCTCCAAACCACTGAGCCACAACGGCCAGGCCAAAACCTGTATACTTTGCAAATTAAATGGTAAGGGGTTCTTCTTTGACAGCTGATGAAGTAGGTCTTCAGACCTCTGTTCCTAGGAGAGAGAAGAGCACTGGGTTACACATTGAACTACCAACCTAGATGGGCAAATCAGATCCCCACTCTGCTGCTCGGGCTCTCATAGTCCACTGAGAACCTGTCAGGGATGATTGTTACTCTCAAAGGCACAATTGTGCTAAATACACCAGGGTAACCAGTACGTTCTAAAAGTATCCTGGGTACAATGTGGGCCCTAACGTCAGGCAAGAGTGGCCTGTGTGATCTGTGAAAGATGGGGAGAGTTTTCACAGAGTGGAGATGGAGGTGGGCGGCCCACACAAGTGGAGGTCAGAGAGCTGAGTAGGAACCAGAAGCTGATGAGGAAAGAGAGAAGGAGGAAACCAACTTTTGCCCCAGAATCTCCTATGCGCCCTATATCCTCTGACACAACCCTCACACCAACCCTTCATGGTAGGTTTTTCTCATGCTCATTTTGGAGATGAGGCACCTGAGACTCAGACAGACCAAGATCTGGTGGCACAGCCAGTGAAGGACAGAACTCAGGATGGAAATTGGGACCAGAACCCCAGCCTCTCCTCCCTCCTTAGCCTTTTGGAAACTGCTTCTAGGCTTTGCCCTTTTGAGGAGCGGAGGATTCTTTGGCAGGAGGGCAAAGACCCATGGGTCCCAGGAAGGACTGAGAGGGTGTCCTTCTTCTGGGCAGCCTTCCAGTTGCTCTCCTGGTCAGAGAGTTCCATAATCCGAACACAGTAACCTCTCTGTTAGCCTTATCACCACTCCCATGCCCAACACAATCCGATTAGATTAGATCCTGCTGTCATCAGTGAAAGGTCTTTCACAAAAGGCTCTGCTCTCTACAAACACAGGCCTTCTTGCTTCCTTCCCAGGCAGCCAGCCTTTAAGTAAGGTCAGCACATATGACAGGAGGGGAACTTTGTCACCATCACAATGGGGAGAGGCTTGGGCAGACAGAGTCCTGCTTAGATTTGTCAACAACTAATCATCTCTTGGGCAAATAAACTGAAGCTGAACCCCCAGAGAGCACATTGGTTTCTTGATCCCGAGACTAAAGGAAACCTGGAGATGGGCTGTATCCACCCAGCTCTGGCCACCAAGAAATAACAATGGCTACCATTTCTTGGGTGACCCACCCAAGGTGGGTCCTTTGCAGTGTTTCTAGTTCTTCCAACAAATATGTAAAGTAGGTCCAAGTCCTCTCTTCCAGCTACATTTTCAGTTTCTCTTTTGCTTTACAGAGATAGAACTGAAGCTCAGAGAGGTTGCTCTGTCCAGGGTCACATAGGTATTAAGCTTACAAACTCAGGATTCACACCCAGGTCTGTTTGATTCAGTTCGAAAACAAAACTTCCTGCAGAGTCATAGTTACTGATTTTGTTTTCAATAAGCTTAAGTTTGTTACATTGGTTCCCCAATTTAAAAAAAAAATAAATTTTAAGAAACAACAAAATTCAAGTGAGCACTTTTGAAGATCTAATTTGTTAAGTGATTCATGAATTGGGCAGCACCCCATCCAGCAACTAGAAGGGAGCTCCAAGATTTTCATGGGAGGAAGATGGATCAACAGGATAAAAGGATTATTTTTAGACCAGAACAGAAGGAAGACAACAGCAAGGGTTTTTATCACACCAAATGAGCCTAATTAGTTTAATACCTCTTTTACATTTAGATTTTGTCCTGTTTTTCCCTTCTATTTTGCCTCTAATTAGAAGAAAATTATTTTCTTTTCCCTCAAAAAATTGTATTTCCATTTCTTAAACCTTCTTTTACTGAAAACACATCTTTGCATTCAAAATTGTTATCTTATTATTCTAGTAGTTTTTATTCCATATATTGTCATTTTTAATCCTTAAAAATCTTGACTTCTGGCCCTGGCTGGCATGGCTCAGTGGATTGAGCACGGGCTGCGAACCAAGGCATTGCAGGTTTGATTCCCAGTCAGGGCACATGCCTGGGTTGCAGGCCATGGCCCCCAACAACCACACATTGATGTTTCTCTCTCTCTCTCTCTTTCTAAGAAAAAGAAAAGATTAAAAAAAAAAGAAAAGAAATTTTAAAAATCTTGACTTCTGAATTCTGGCCAAGATAAGGCATCAGTAAATACAGCTCACCTCTTTGCACAACCGCAATAAAAATTACAACTAAATTACAAAACAACTATCACCCAGAACTGTCAGAAATCCAAGTTGTATGGAAGTCCTACAACCAAGGAATTAAAGAAGAAACATGGGCAGGAGGGGTGGAGATGCGGAGATGTGGAACAGGCGGTCAGGAGGGATATCTCAAGAGCAAGGAATCCCAGCCCCACACCAGGCCCCCCATCCCAGAGTTCCAGTGCCAGGAAGATAATTCCCTGTAAGTTCCAGCTATAAAAACCAGTGGTGTTTGGTACAGTGGAAAAAACTGCAGGATTCTCAGGCATCTCCTCTTAAAGGGTCCGTAACGAACTTAGGACTTATGCAGACTCACTCCCTCTGGGCTCTACCACCAGGGCAGTAGTTTGAAAGGTGCAAGTGGCACATGGGGAGAAACTGAAGTGTCTGGCATCAGACAAGTGCTGGAGGATAGCTCCCTCCTGAACAAAACTCCAGAGGCCGGGCAGCAGCACTGTCCCCTTTCTGTGCCCTCCCCCACACAGAGCCACAGAGTGGGTGACACCATATCGAAGGCTCCATCAGTCTGGTTCACAAGGGTTGACCCACCTGGAGACTACCTAAGGCTCTGTCCCATCCAACTTACAGGTGTGCTTTTCCACAATAGGCCACGTTACTAAGACAGTGAGTCAAAGCAGCTCTACCTGATACATAAAAACAGATACAGGGAGGTTGCCAAAATGAGAAGACAAAGAAATACAGCCCAAATGAAAGAACGAACCAAAACTCCAGAAAAAGAACTAAATAAAATGGAGATAATAATCTATTAGGTGCAGTGTTTAAAGCACTGGTTATGAGGATGCTCAAGGAGCTCATTTGGGTACTGCAACAGCATAAAAAAGACCCAGGCAGAATGAAGGTTACACTAGGTAAAATAAAGAAAAATTTGCATGCAATCCAGTGCAATGAGTGAAGCTAAGAATCAAATCAATGATTTGAAATACGAGAGAGAAAAAATTCAATCGGAATAGCAAGAAGAAGACAAAAGAAAGCCAAAAAAAGAAGAAGAAACAAGGATAGAATACAGAGCTTCTGGGACAACATCACACATACCAACATTCAAATCAGAGGGGTGCCAGAAGGAGAAGAGAAAGAGCAAGAAATTGAAAACTTATTTGAAAAAATAATGAAAGAAAACTTTCCTAATTTGATGAAGGAAATGGCCATACAAGTCCAGGATGCACAGAGAGTCCCAAACATGAGGGATGCAAAGAGGCCCACCCCAAGACACGTCATAATTAAAATGCCAAAGGTTAAAGATAAAGAGAATTTTACAAGCAGCAAAGGAAAAAGAGACAGTTACCTGCAAAGGAGTTCCTATAAGACTGTCAGGTGATTTCTCAGAAGAAACTTTGCAGGCCAGAAGGGACTGGCAAGAAGTATTCAAAGTAATGAAAAGTAAGAACCTACAACCTAGATTACTCTATCCAGCAAAATTATCATGGAAGGGCAGATAAAGTGCTTCCCAGACAAAGTAAAGCTAAAGGAGTTCATCATCACCAAGCCATTATTATATGAAATGTTAAAGGGACTTATTTAAGAAAGAGAACATCAAAATTATGAACATTAAAATGGCAATAAATTCACAACTATCAACAATTGAATCTAAAAAAAGAACTGATCAAAGAAGCAGAACAAAACAGAACCATAAATATGGAGATCAGCAGGATGGTTATCAGTTGGGAGGGGGGAGGGGAAGAATGGGAGGAAAAGTGCAGGGATTAAGAAGTACAAATTGGGCCCTGGCTGCTGTAGCTCAGTGGACTGAGCACCAGCCTGCTAACCGAAAGGTTGCTGGTTGGATTCCCAGTCAGAGCACATGCCTGGGTTACAGTCCAGATCCCCAGCTGGGAGTGTACAAGAGGCAACCGATTCTTGTGTCTCTTGCACATCAATGTTTCTCTCTCTCTCTTTCTCCCTCCCTTCCCCTCTCTCTAAAAATAAATAATAAAATCTTTTAAAAAAATTTTAAAAAGAAGTACAAATTGGTAGGTACAGAATAGGCAGGAGGATGTTAAGAACAGTATAGGAGCCCTGGCTGGTGTGGCTCAGTGGATTGAGTGCTGGCCTGCAAACCAGAGGGTCACCAGTTCAATTCCCAATCAGGGCACATGCCTGGGTTGCAGGACAGGTCCCCAGTGAGGGGCATGCAAGAGGCAAGCACACATTGGTGTTTCTCTCCCTCTCTCCTTCCCCCTTTCCCACTCTCTAAAAGTAAGTAAATAAAATCTTTTTTAAAAATTTTAAAAAAGAACAGTATAGGAAATGGAGTAGCCAAAGAACTTATATGCATGACCCATGGACATGAACTAAGGGGGGATCCCCAGAGGGAATGGAGGGTACTAGGTGGAGTGGAGCAAAGGGGGGAAAATTGGAACAACTGTAATAGCATAATCAATACAATATAGTTAAAAATCCTAATTTCTAATAAAAACTAAGAGGTAAACAATTATGAACTGTCTTTTATATTAGCATTATGTGGCTTTGCAAATTTATAAATACTTTTTATAATTTACAAGAATGTGTTTTTTTATGGAGAATCTCAGTGTGGCATAAAACATGTTCACTAGACCCAATTTTATCTTTGATTTTTCTGCACTAGGAAACCAAAAGTAGGTAAAGGTAAGTTCAATAATTAACATTCCAATTATTTTTTCTTTCTTGTTTGGAAATGATCTAAACATTTAATAGATTCATTAAAAAAACTCTGGGGGTTCCTCCCTAGGTTAGGAAATTCTTTAACTTTGTTTTTGACCATACAGACTTCAGTTTTTGACCAAAGTGTGAAGGGCACCTGGAGGGGTTCATCTGCACCCTTGACGGGTTTTATTTTAAACATCAGCTGTCTAATAGTCCCTTGAGAGAGGAAAAGTGGTTCAGGCAGAGAATTAGCAAAATGTGAGCACTCAGGTGAAAAAGGAAAGGGCAAGGAGTGTAGGAGTCACATCCGCCTATTATTTTTTTGTCTTAGATACCTTTTGTATATTAATCTTCCATTAGCATTTTAATGTCCTTTAATAAACTTATTTTGATATACTAAGCTTTTGTAAACTTCTGCATGCCAATAAAATAAGCATGTCATTCTGTTTGTTGAGTTTGGGAAGCCTTATTTTCAAGTGCAGTTTTTAAATGATTTGGTGTAGTGAGAACACTCCTCACCATGCCCATTGTTAACTCTAGGCTGTGTCCAGAAAGATTTTGCCTCGTTTGCAGATATCTGCAGCTTCTAGGACTATTGTTCTTAAACATATAACAAGTAGGCATGCTAGAAGGTGGCACACTCAGTTCTTCAGATGTAAAGAGTCCTGTTTCTTAATATTCACCTCAGACCTCCTGCTGGACCCAGTACAGCTCAGATTAGACCCAGTCCAACCTTGAACCCAGTCTGGTTCTGAAATTGGACCCAGTTCCATTCTTAAGTTGGACTGGTCTAACTCTGGCCAGTAACCACCACCAATTCCCTTGGAATCCTGGATTGGGAAAAGGGTTGAGCCAGAAAACCCCAATGAATGAGGAGTCTGGACTGATTTTGAAATAAATGGAGAACTGCAGCTGCCACCAACAGTTCTCAATGTGGAATCTGGGGGCTGATTCCAAACAACTGGGGAACTGCAGATGAAATCGCCAGCGGGTCCCATTACGGAATCCAGGGACAGAGCTAAGGACTGGGGTTTTCCATCGGGAAATTGTCATCTTTCCACTGGAAAGGGACTGGGATGGAGGTAGGTCTGCCCCTGGCACAGTCTGGAATCAGTAAACCATTTGTTCCTAAGTATTCTTGGTCAGGGAAGATACGATCTTATTATTTATAAGCTGGTTATAAGTGCACAACCTTATTTAACTATCTGTCTCCATTTCCCCATTCCGCTTGCCACAGAATTGCCCTAGCTTCTTACTAACCTGCTTCAGCCTAAAAGGCTAGGGACTTGCTCCAGGCAGAACCATCTGCCAGCTCAAGCTTACCTACACTGTAAACGCAAGTCAATCAAACCGGGAGCTCAGACACAAGATAGAGCGGAGCTCACACCCAGAGGGACTTGGCAGCAGCCCTCAGAAAGAGTGAAAAAGACACTCAAGGGTTTGCGGGTGCCATGCCTGTGTTTCTTGTAGTCGCCAAATGCCATAAAAAGTTCCCTTTGGTCTTAACACTGCCACCAAATCTGTTAAAGAACAAAATTCAACAAAGTAAATTTAAACATTAATCTTCTTTATTAAGTAATCCACAAATTGGGTAGCATCCCACCTAGCAAATAGAAGGGTGCTCCGAGCCTGTGTACAACATGGAAGGTTTTTATAAGAAGGACGGGGCGAAGGAGCATTCCCAAAAGAAGAGAAGGATTACTGTTAGACCAGGACATCCTTCGGAGAGAAGGCAACAGTAAGGGTTTTATCACGTCACTTTCTTCTTCCTCCTGGGTGGGAGTGCACATTGAGGGGGAAGGTGTGTTGGAGAGGGTCCATGTGACAGATTACTTGGCACTGTTGACCAGAAAATTCCAGACCAGTTGATTAAAATTACATTTCTGGGAGAGGTTAAAACAGCAATTAAGCTAGATAATAAATCTAGTTTCGGTGTTAGGAACTTTAGCACAAGTGATGCCATTTTGGGCTGGCTTTCTCTTTAACAGTTCTAATATTCTGCCATGCTCCCCCGTAACTGTTTGAATGAATGAATGAATGATGAATAATGAATGAATGAGGTCAGGTTCAGTGACCCAAAGATTGGAAGCTAGCATTAATCTCACCACCTCTTTCCATTTCTTTGGCCTTCCCACAATATTGATATAGATAAAATCAGCTTAAAATAAATGTCAAAGGAAAGTTCAAATGAGAAAACAGGAAGGCCTCAAGAGAGCTGAATATATGTATCTAAGGATACAATCAACAGAGTGAAATGGCAACCTATGGTATGAGAGGGAAATATTGGCAAATTGTCTCATAAGGGGCTAATACCCAGAATCTGTGAAGAAAACCAGTAATTCAACAGCAGCAGCAGCAGTAACAACAACAAACAAATAACTTGATTTTAAAATGGTCAGAGGATTTCAACAGACGTTTCTCCAAAGAAGATGGACAAATGGTCAAGAAGCATATAAAAAGTTGCTCCACTAATCATTAGAGAAATGCAAGTTAAAACTGTTACAGAAAGGGGACCTGGCCGCAAGCGGGTCTGCCCAGGGCTGGCCAATAGTGTGTGGGTTCATGACTACATGCAGGGAAGATTTCACAACACGAGTCCAGGCGATTTTTAAAGGATGTTTATTAAAGCTGGGGGTCGTGAAACAAGGAAAGGCCAAGGACAGCAGCAACAGGAGAGGGACTCTGTGGGGAAATGAGCCCGGGCTGGGCTGTGCTAGCTCACTAAGAAGTCAGAGAAAAGGGGTCTTGGGGACAGGGTCAGGGGGTTAGCCTGGGACTAGCCACCGCTGCCCATTGCTCCCTGGTTACAAGCCTCATGGGGTCCCTCAGGGTTCCAGAGGTGGATGCCTGTCGGGGAAGAAGAGGAGGAAGGGAAAGGTGCAGGGGTGCTCCTGGGAGGGGACCTTCGCGTGTGTGGGGACCTTTGATTGGAGGGGTGTTAGAGGCTGGGGATTTAAGCGAGGTCTCGGGGAAGATCTCAATAGAATATTCATCAGCTTTATGCTGATGTACCAAAATGAGATTCCTTTAACTTCACCTGTCCTTGGGT
Organism: Tonatia bakeri; assembly: GCA_004024845.1. Lineage (NCBI taxonomy): Eukaryota > Metazoa > Chordata > Mammalia > Chiroptera > Phyllostomidae > Tonatia > Tonatia bakeri. Next base: position 49,231 of record PVIA01004877.1, on the reverse strand, counting down.
ATAGTTGGCAAATGGCACTAATTGGATTTCTGCTCTCTGTCTCCCTGAGTAAGGTGATTGAACCTATTTACCCTCTAAATGGTAGACACGCAGGTACAAACCACTTACTCTTGTGTGTCTTTGGTTAGGGAGGATAGGATTTACTAGATGGCTGCAAACTGCTCGTTTAACCGTCTGTCTCCGTTTCCCTCCACCACCTGTTCTGGCTCACTAGCCTGTCTCAAAACCGCAATGAGCCCTGACTGGTGTGGCTCAGTCAGTTGGGCATCTTCCTACAAGGCCAAGGGTCGCCAGCTGGGTCACATGCCTGTGTTGTGGGTTTAGTTCCCAGTCAGGACGCGTTCCAGAGGCGGCCAATCAATGTTTCTCTCTCACATCAATCTACAGGTATAGTCTGAGCATTTAACACCCATTGGGCCATTAATTAGACCAAATGCTCTATGAAGTTTCAAGTAACCTGAGGGAGCAAACACCTTCTTCAACTTTCACTCCCTTCCCTGAGAGCATGTATTTATTCAGAAACCTTCTCTGGCCCTGGTTGGTCAGTGAATTTAGCATTAGCCTGTGAACCTAAGGGTCACTGGTTTGATTCCCAGTCAGGGCATATGCCTGGGTTGCAGGTCCCCAATTGGGGGTGCTCAAGAAGCAACCACACATTGATGTTTCTCTCCCTCTCTTCCTCTCTCCCTTCTCCCCCTCTCTAAAAACAAACAAATAAAATCTTCCAAGAAAAAAAATACCCCACAAGGGTGACCACTATAAAAACAAAAAAACAAAAAAAAAAACAAAATAACAAGAGTTGGTGAGAATGTGAGGCCACTGGGACCCCTGTGCCATGTTTGTGGGGGTGTAAGATGGTGTAGCCACGATGGAAAACAGTATGGAGTTTACACAGAAAAACTAAAAACAGAATTTCCATTTGTTCCACCAATCCTACTTCTGGACATCTATGGAAAAGAATTGAAAGTAGGGTCTCGGGGAGGTATTTGCACACCCAGGTTCTTAACAGCATCATTCTCAATAGACAAGAGGTGGAAGCAACCCAAGCGTCCATCAACAAATGAATGGACAGGCAATATGTGGTATACACATACTGTGGAATATCATTCAGCCTTAGAAAGGAAGGTACTTCTGACACATACTGTAACATGGATGAACCTTGAGGATACTTGCTAAGTAAAGTAAGCCAGTCACAAGAAGACAAATATTATCCGACCCCACGGAGAAGAGGTGTCTAAAGCAGTCAGACATACAGAATCGGAAAGTCGAATCATGGTCGCTAAGAGCTGGAGGGAGGGGAGAGGTGGAGAGTTATCGTTTAACATATAGAGAATTTCAGTTCTGCAAGATGAAAAAGTTCTAGAGATTGGCTGCAAAAGAAAGAGATTATATTTAACTTTACTGGAATGTACACTTAAAATGGTAAAGATGGTAACTTTTATATTATACGCATTTTATCACAATTAGAAAAAAAAGAAGCTGGGCGTGGAGATTGGAAGAAGGAGGGGTGGGCTTGCCGCCTGGCAGTGCAGGGAGGAGGTGGGGCTGACTGCATCTACATGAGCCTCGAGTCCCTTTTAGCGTGAAAGCGCTCCCTGCCCTGGATCCCTGCGCAGCCTCCCGCAGCAGGAGCACACGTGTTACTGCGGAGACCCCAGTCAGGCGGCTCCCCATCCTCGGTTCTTGTCTCACAAGAGATGAGTTCAGGCAATGAGAGAGCAAGTTGATTTATGAAATACGCTTGAGCACAAAGCTGCAAGTCGGCTCCCGGCAAGTCCGAGTGCCCTGTCTGCTGGGGTTTTAGGGACTTGGTACTTGTAGCCAGTCTCTAGTTCCCCCTCCCCCTCCCCCTCCCCCTCCCTTCTCTGGACCTTGCGATTGACATACGATTTTAAAGGCTTCCTTTCCCAGGTAGTGGAAACAAAGCACGCAGAATTCCAAAGGTTTCCCCCACTCCACCTGCACTTACCATCGTTTCCCTCGTGATCTTCTGAACACCTAGCAATCTTTTTTTTTAAGATTTTATTTATTTATTGTCGGTGAAAGGGGAAGGGAGGGAGAGAAACATTGATGTGAGAGAGAAACGTCGATTAGTTGCCTCTTGTATGCACTCTGACCTGGGATCAAACCTGCAACCCAGGCATGTGAACTGACTGGGAATTGAACCAATGACCTTTCGCTTAGCAGGATGACGCTCAACCAGCTGAGCCACACCAGTCAGGATAGGAAAACGTATTTACTTTTTTGCCTTGGTACCTGACTGATGATCTTCATCTAGCGTATCTGAAGAATCAGAGACCAGCTCCAGAACATGCTGGAAGGAGGGCATGGCTCTCTGACATGAACTTTATAAATCTTCATATGGGCATCCCATCCACCCACCCACCCATCTATCTGTTCTTTTAACACATATTCATGGGGTATCCATCCACTCAAGAGGCTGAAGAGGTGCATACGGACAATGATGCACACAGACCCTGTCCCTGGGGGGTTTATTCTGGTGGGAGATAGAGACAGGTTATCAGGAGAAAAAAATGCAGTGTGCCTCGTGCTGTGATTGGGGTCATATAGGGAGGGCACTGAGTAGGGGACCTGAGTTAGTCTGTGATGAGAGTTCACAAAGACAGTTCAGTCTTAGTATGACTCAAAATATCAACAAGACTTAACTGGTCAAAAGGAGAGAGGGAGACAGAGGCAGTATGTCAAGAAAAGCAAGAGCATGGGCACCTCCTAGGGATCTTAGACAACGCAGGGCCAGGCGAGGATCTGCGAACAGTTGAGTCAAGGCAGGAACAGTGAGCACTGAGGCAAAAGAGGGAGGCAAGGATGGGATCTGGCAAAGGTCGCTTAAGCACTTCCTGAGCACCTTACAAGGTGCCGAGCGGCTATAAAACGTGTCAGACAGAATGAGAGGGCCCAGGCGGAGAGGCAGCGTGAGACGTGGGACAGTGAGGAGCCCGGAGGCAGGTTCTGCGTCCAGCACTCTCAGAACTCTGAGCGCGATGACTCAGAGCTTCCGACTCCGTGCGGAGTCCTGTCCACTGCTCCCTACTGTCTCTGGGCAAGCTAGTCACTCGAGAGAGGCACTTTTGGTGCTGGGGAGTGCATCACCTTTCACCCTTCACCGCGTGGGGTGGAGCTGTCCTTGTCAACAGCTCCAGGGCACCTCCTCGGCCCCACAGAGGATCTTTGGTCCTCTCTCTGTGCCTGAGAGAATTCTTGTCCTCTTCTTCAGTCAGGATCTGACAGCCCTACGCTGTCTTCTCTCCTCTAAGCTGGGCAGCCTCAGGTTTCGGTCTCACAGATCATTTCTGGTGCTCCCTGCCATGTGCAGCTGTCCTTGTCTTTCCAAGACCACTTAGGTCATGGCCCTGTGGGCCCCAGGCCCAGCCTGCTCAATCCCAGTTGCCTCAGGGGTCTCTGCCTAGGCCTGCCCCACGTGTCCAGCTCTGAACTTTCTAAGAACTAGCTTCGGGCCTCAGCCCCAGCTCTCCTTAGGAAACCCTCAGCTGTTCTCAGGTGGCCCTCTCTTGGAGGATCAATGATCAAAGTGCAAGATAGGTGTTTTCTGAAAGGACTCCTTCCTGAGATAGTGCAGGCACCTTTCACAGGAGGGACCCCAAGAAAAACGGAAGGACAACCCCAACACCTGTCACAGTTGTTCACAGTCCCTTAGGAGCTGTGGAAAAAAGGACAGCTACTTTCGGGGTTAATTGAAAGCTAAGAAGGTGGGGCAGACTAGGAAACGGAGTAAAGTCTGGCAGAGACCGCCTGGCAAGGGAAAAGCCCTGTGCTGCGTGTGACGGCGGGAGACTTCCCACCGGCCTCAGGACACTGCTTCTGATATGAATTCGCCACCAATGGGGCTTGGCTCCTGGGATGCGATAGTGCCCCAACGCTGGTCCTCAAAAGAGGGTCAGCAAGGGTCCCAAAGCATATGGCCTTGAAATGGGCTGTAGATGCAAAGCCAGGATGGGGGTTGGTGTTTCAGGAAAAGAACAGCCATCTAATTTGGAAACACCGGGTTTTGCCATCACAGGGGGTCAGGGCATGGGAGGCAAGGCAAAGAGCATGGACAGTCTTGGCTGTGAATCTGGGCTTTCTGCGTTACCCACAAGCTGTGTGACCCTGGCAAGTGACTTCACTGCTCTGAGCCTGCATCACAGCACTGGTGTAGAGTGGCTCACCTGGGATGCCAATTACACGTGTAGTGGATGTTGTTCCTCCGGGGGAAGGCCCTGCCAAGTTCCCCCTGTGGCTTCTGCAGAGCCTGAGGCCAAGGGAGAGGCCTCCTCCAAGGTGAAACAGAGCTGGGGTATTGTCCTGGGTATGTGAAACCCTTTGTTTATCCCCGAGCTTCCTGACTCTTCCTCTCCTGGCCCTGAGCAGGTGGCAGCTTGGCTTTGTGGGAGTGGAGAGGCCACAGTCTGCGCAGAGGCGTGGCTGTGGCCAGTCTGTCCTGTCTTGCGGTAGCCTTCCACCCAGCCTGGTGCCAGGAGTCCTGCCACCGGGATCTAGCCACAGCTGCCTGCTCACCCTGCATAAGGCACTGCATGTCTCCCTCACACAGCCCTCAGGGGCTCCCGGAGGATCTCACCAGCATGACGGCCCCGGTCATGCACACTGTTGTACACCCTGGAAATGTGGTTGCCGGCTCTCAGTCCTGCCCCACACCGACCCGTGTTTCAACCACACAGAAGCTTCTGTTCTCTAAAGTTCACCCGCTACCACGTTTTCCCCCGGGCTGTGTCTACTTCCTGAAACATTCTCTCCGGTGGTACTCTGTCTGCTTATCTTGGCACGCGCAGATAATCACACTCTAATAATCAACAGAAATACGGATTGAGTTTCTACTGGGTGCAGTATGGGGTGGGGAGGGGTGAGGCCACCAAGAGACAGAGGCTCTGGCTAGACAGACAGCGGGCAATTCCTTCCAGCCCACAACCGGCACCTCTGACACTTACACGCATATGCACACACACACCGTTCTCCAGGCCTCGTTTCACTCTTCCACCTGCTTGTGATCCTTCCTCCGTCACCTTGTGGCCAGAAGAGGCTCAATTTTCAAGTTTTAACTTAGACTGTCCGGAGCCCTTGCTCCGCATTCCCAGTACTCCCCTCTCACCTGGCGCTCCCGTGCTGGTTTGGACCTCCACCAGGCGCACACAAAGCACACAGTCACGTGCTGCTTAGTGATGTTTGCAGCCACGACAGACCACACACACAACAGTGGTCCCGCAGATTACAGCCGAGCTGAGAAATTCCCGTCTCCCAGCAATGCCGTAGCCATTCAGAGCACCGTCAGCGCACAGGCGCTACATTTGCCTATGGTAGTCGGTGCAGGAAGGCCGTGTACAGGTTTGTAGCCTCGGTGTTATGGGTGGTCCCTAGAGCCTGGGGGTGCTAGTAGGCTGGGCCACCCCGTTTTGTGTAAGTGTGCTGCACCATGTTTGCACAATGACGACACCGCCTAACAACGCATTTCTCAGAACACGTCCCTAATGTTAAAGGTCACCCCACTGTTTGAATTCTGTGTCCTATCTCTGTGTCCTGGGGCCTCAGTTTCCCCACCTATAAAATGGAATAGCAATAGCTAACTCATGGTATGGGTTGTACCAAGTAAATGCAACAGCACGCTAAACAGCTTGTACTAAATGCTGAACAAATGTTAACTATTGCCAGCAGTATTTTAGCACTGAATGGGGCTGCATACATAATCAGTGCCAAATACTTGTTTGATGGATGGATGCATGGATGGATGGATGGATAGTGAGTAAAAGGAGAGATTATTTCCAAAGTATGAGACAACCTTTGCTGGTCCCCCGTGGCAGTTCAGGAAAAAAACTAAAAAAAAAATCTTCAATTTTATTGCATACCTACCACATATCAAAACTCAATTTACCATAAATTGTCTAATTTGAGACTCACAATAGAAAGATATTACAGCAGAATAAGAAAGTGGCTATTCTGAGAGGTTGAGTCAGTGGATAGACATCACAACTTTAGTAAGAGACAGTCAGGACTGATAGCTTTGCAGTTTTCTAAATGCTGGGAAGGAAGAGGAAGGCTCCAAGCCTTGGCCTCCCACAGTCTTAGACTGGAAACTAGGAGAGGGCAAGGCTGCCCCGCCCAGGGCCCTGTATAAACAGTTCACGGGAACCTGGTTGGGGGAGTGACAGGAGGGAGTGAAGGCTGGGCTAGGGAGGTAGCTCAGGGAGTTGCCCTCTGGAGCCCAGCTGTGGGGATTCCCAGGTACCCTTCCTTCTCCCGCTCCTCCAGCCGAAGCTCTTATAAAGCCTTCATGGACAGAAGGAGTTAATTCTGTGTTTAACTTCTTGAAAGAGCCTGAAGCTTTTACTCCTTGATCTCACCCTCCTCCCTTTTTCTGCAAAGTCTTCCTGATCTTTATACTTCCTGCAAGTCCCTCCTCCTCCTTACTCTCACCCCCGGACTCCAAAAACACTAATTGCCAGGGTGGGTCAATGGTTAACGCTCCACCAGCTTTATATAAGCCTGCCCTGGCCACCTACCTGCCTTAGTCAGCCCTTAGTCCCCTGGATTCCAGAAGAGACTGTGGCTCCAGCTGCCCTTCTGGGTCCACACCATGGCCACCTACTGGCAGGCCATGTGGGCCTATCGCCTCTACCTGATTGTGTTGATCCTGCCCATTCTCCTGCTGCCTCTGCCCATTCTCATCCCTGATAAGGTAAGGACTTGGGGTTCTGCACACAGAGAAGGTCTAGGGGGCCAGGAGAGGGACTGTTTGGGCCAGGGTTGGGGGTCCTTAAGGCCAGCTTAACCTCCTCATCTCTCTTAGCTTGGAAGTGAGGCTCCAGTCTCGTGGCCTTCCTGAGAGATGAGGGTTAACAGAGCAAGGGGGGCATTTGCTTGTCGTCCAGGAGTGGGAGCCCACTGGGAGCTGTTTAGGTGCACTTGCAATCGACTGCCTTGGGAGTTAGACCAGTCACGGTAAAAGAGGTGCAGGTGGAAGCAGATGGGGTTATCTGCCTCCTATGTGCCCAGCTGCCCCAGACTCGACTCAGTGGCTGATGAGCAGGGCTAGCTGCTGGAGGGGACAGAGGGGAATTGGATGAACCTGGCCTCAGGCAGTCTGTGCCATTAAGAGTGTAAACAAATAGTGTCAACAATAAAAATAAAGGAAAAAATAAACATGCTCAAAAGAAAAAAAGAGAGAGCACATAAAGAGAAAGAGAAGGTACTCACCTGTGACCCTACAAGCTGTCTGCTGAGGAGGAGGTGGGACCTTGTCCGGGGGCATCACAGACACCTGGATGGAGGGGGAGGGGCCACTGTCTCCGGCCCCCTGACCCCAGGTATTACACACTTTGGGGATCCTCTTGAAAGTAAAAGAACACAAAATTGCAAATCTAAAATTAGTGCAGGGCTTGGGGAAGGGTCTGTTCAGGATGAGGGACTGGAAGCTCAAGCTTCACAGTAAATCTCCCTCGGGCAGGTCACAGGATGAGAAAGCGGTGGAGCTGGGGGTGTGGTCCAACTCCAAAGCCGGTGTTGTCTTCTGCCTACACACTACCTCCGGAAGGCTGGCAGAATCGTGGCCCTGGCCCTGGCCCCACCCCACAGCCCCAGAACTACCCACTGAGCCATTTTCTCCTTTTGTCACAGATAGGGAAATTGAGGCAGGCTTTTCATTTATGCTGTCCCAAGGGGGTAGGAGACTGGAGGTGAAGGGGCACAGCCGCTGGGCCCCTGACATTTGCTAAGTGACAAGGCTTGGCGGACTTTTGAGATGGCCTTGGTCTCAGGCCAAAGCCAGCGGCAGGCTGGGCCAAGTGTGTTAGCCCCAGGAGAAGAGATCAACAGGGACTGTGATTCTCATTTTACCCCCGGGAAAGCACAGCTCAGAAAGAATCAGCAACTTGCCCAAGGTCACACAGGAAAACTTGGGTCAGTACTAGACGCCAGGCCTCCTGGTGGGAGTACAGCATGTCAGGAGCCTCCGTGTTGCCTGTGCTGCACCCAGCTTCTGCCCACAGACACACCTCCCCTGCCCTGACTCAGATGACCTGCCCCAGCCCTGCCTACGGAGGCCAGCCCCTCCATCGGGCCCTTGCTGGGACACTGGCTCCCAGCCCCTCTCTAGGGCTTTGCCCCTATAATTACCTTCTCTCTCTCCTACATCCACTTCCCCTTTTCTGCCTGATCTCTCCCATTAGCACACACACGTGCTGTAATATCTCCCGTCTTAAAATGCAAGCAAACCCTCCTCTGACCCCACATCCCCAACACGTATGCTCCCAACCTCTCCCCTCTCATGGGGAGGGCTCCCAGACCATCTGCACTGCACACGTCTCTCCTGAGACCCCCCCAGTCTCCAGGACCTTCCTGCCCAGGGGCTCTTCTTTGAGTCCCGTCAGCTTCCCTGTCACCAAACCTCTGGTCCATGCTCTCGTACCTCAAACCCTCAGCAACATCTGTCATAGCTCATCACCCCTTCTTTGCAATCCTATCCTATCTCCTTTTGGCTTTAGTGACACCTTCTCCTGGTTTTCCTCCCCTCTCAACTTTTTCCTGGTTTCTCCTCCCTATTCATTTATTCTGCCCCTGGTGATCTTTTGCTGTCTCCTGCTTTAAAAAACCATCTCTCCATGGTGGCTCAGTTGGTCGGAGCATCCTCCCATATGTCAGAAAGGTTGCAGGTTCAATCCCCCGTTGGGGTGCATACCTAAGTTGCCATTTTGATCCCCAGTCTGGGCACGTGTGGAAGGCAACTGGTGATGTTTCTCTCTCACACATATCTCTCCCTCTCTCTCTAAAAAATCAATAGACATATCCTAGAGTGAGGATTAAAAATAAATAAATAAGCGTCTGTATGCTGATGAGTCCCCGGTCTGTAAGCCCAGCCCTAACCTCTAAACTTGCATTATCCAACTAACACTAGACTCTTCCACCTGAGTATCCTCTTCAGGCGGCACACGCTTGTACATGTCCCAAACACAGCCCTCGTCGCCCATCTTTTCCAGCTGGCTCCTCCTGCAGTCTTACTCATCTACGTGTGTCAACCCTCTGCGTTGGAGCCATTCCTGATTCCTCTCTTCCTGTCATTTCCACATGCACCAGCAGGTCCTGTTGCCTCAACATCCCCAAAATACTCTGAATGAGATCACTTTCCACTGCCTCCACTCCGGCCTCCATCATTTCTCGATTATCCCCTATGCCTCCCCAGACCATCCCTCACCCCACCACCTGGTCTTTTCAAAATGTAAGATCATGTCGCTACCCTGCTCAAAACCCCACACTGGCATCCCACCAAACTTCAGATAAAATCAAACCTCTGAGGGCAGCCACGAGTCAACGGGACTCTACCCCCACAGACCCCTTTGTCTCCATGCCCAGTGTCCCGTCTCCTGTCCACTCTGCTCTAGGGTCCCCACCTTTCTTTCTGCTCCTCAAGTTGCTCCTCTCCCTGCCTGGAATGTTCTTCTCTCAGATGTTTCCTTCTCCTCACTCCTTAGGTTTCAGCTTAAATTCACCTCCTTACAAAGGCCTTCTCTGATCACCCCAGTCACTCTTTATTACAAAACCCCATGATTTTATTCAGAGGACTTTACTGTCTGAAATGACATATCTGCTTATTTTCTATTTATTCTCTGACTTTCTATGTTAGAATGCAGGCTCCATGAGGACAGGGACTTTGTCTTTTTCCATGCAGAATCCGCAGTGCCTGGAACATAGTGGATGCTCAGCAAACACCTGTGGAAAGAAGGAAGGAAGGAAGGAAGGAAGGAAGGAAGGAAGGAAGGAAGGAAGGAAGGAAGGAAGGAAGGAAGGAAGGAAGGAAGGAAGGAAGGAAGGAAGGAAGGAAGGAAGGAAGGAAGGAAGAAGGATGGGAGAAAGGAGGGGAGAGAAGGAGGGAGGAAGGAATGTGGGCAAATAGGGCCTTGCTCTGAACTCCTGCTGAGTCCCTGCTCTCTGTGGTGAGTTCCTGAGCTGACTTCCATGCCGCTGGTCCCTGGGAAGGAGACCATTGGTTCCAGGGTAGGCTCCAGCCTGTGTCCATATGATAATCTTGGCATTTACTTATTGAGTTTTTCTATTTTTTTAATTGATTTTAAAGAGAGAGAGGATGGGAGAGGTAAAGAGGGGGCAGAGAGAGAGGGGGGGAGGGAGAGAGACAGAGAGAGAAACATCATTTTCTCGTTCCACTTATTTATTTACTCACTGTTCTAGTATGTGCCCTGACTGGGGATCAAACCCGTAACCTTGGGATATCAGCATAACACTCTAACCAACTGAGCTACCCGGCCAGGGCTTGAGTTTTTTGATATGCTAGTCATGGTGCCAAGCACTTCAAAGCACTAATCTACTTTACAGACATGTAAATTTACCCACAGTAGTAATTTGCCTGAAGTCCCAGCTAGTAAAAGACAAAAGTCTGGACTGGAACCTGATGTTGGGGTCTCGGTCTGAGGCTGTCCAGGGGTACAGGGTGGTGGCCCTGCTGAGAGTCAGGTCTTGAGCCATCCACCTCCGTGTTCACCCAGCTGTCAGCCAACCCTCCCGCTGCCCATCAGTCTGGGGGGTTGTTGAGCGCCTGCTCTGCGCTGCAGGTTACTGAAACGGAGTGCAGACATCTTGCCCTCGAGTTGTTCTCAGTGCAGAGGAACACGTGTGTACACAGATGTACAGCCAGACGCCTTCGGGAGCTCAGAGAAGGGAGAAAATTCTTCCGAGTGAGTCAAGGGAGAATCTGAGGCGAGTGGCATTTAAGTTGAGCCTCAAAGGCTGAGTGAAAATTCCAACAGTCAGAGGCATCTGCAGAGGGAAGGCCAGGTGAAGGGGCTACAGGGGCAGAGGTGTAGGGGCTGGAGGAACAGCTACAGAATCCTTAAAATGCCTGTCATCTTCTGGTGATCCCAGCAGGTGGGGGAGAGTGGACCTGAGGCCTTCTCCCTGCTCCCCCAGCCCTACAACCATACAGTGAAGAGGCACCATCAGTCTGCCAGAAACCTCAGATCCATTCACTCATTCATCCATCCATTCATTCACTTCTTAAGGGACACGTAGTGTGTGATAGGCACTGTTTAGGAGCATTGGTGTGGGTGTGGTGGGAAAGCGGAAAGATACACAGAAAGCGTTACTGTCCATGCTATGAAATCCAAACAGCAAGCGGCGCCTGTGGCTTAGGGAGGAGCTGCTCTGGGTGAAGTGGTCAAGGAAGGCCTCCTGGGTGCTGATATTTGCCCTCGGACCAGCATAGCAAGTAAGAGCCAACCAAGCACAGCTCGGCAAAGAGAAGTTCAAGCAGAACACGCAATGCAAAGGCCTGAGGCCAGGGCTGAGCTCAGAAGGCGGAGCAATAAACACGGCTACGGCGGCACAGGGACCAAAGTGAGGAGACCACGGCTTAAGTTTAGTTTAGAGAGGAGGCCGGAAGAGGTCAGCCGATGTCAGCCCTGTAAGGCCAGGGGAAGGAGTGAGGGTTTTACACTGAGGGCCTGTGTTGGGGTAAATACTTGCTCAGGTGTCAGTCAGCTAGAAAGTTAGAATCAAAACCACAAATGTCTCCCAAGACCAAAGGGGACCTAAAAACAGTCTCCCAGTAGCACAATGTCTGCTGGGACAGAGCTTAGCCGAAATCTATGTTGTATTTACAGTGAGAACAGAAAGTGGAATTCCTTAATCTGGATCACCTGTACTCCCAAGACACGAATGTGTGCACGCGCACACACTCAGAAATCTGTGTGACTAAAATACCCTTACTGCAAGCTGTCGCCACACCCCAGAGGTGGACTCAGGACTCAAGATGATTCACTGCGGGCATGAAGACTGTCCGTACAAGGAATTTGGACCTCAGTTCGGGGACCCACCTCTACCTTTAGAGACTTCCTGGCTCTTGGCTGAGAAGGCAGAGTCCAGGGACCAAAACAGGGATTTGGGAGCCAGAGAGATGTGGGTCAAAATCCACTCTGTGGCATGTGCAGTCGCGTGACCTTATCAAGCCTCTCCAAGCCTCTCACCCTTCAGGGGCTGTGGTCCAGATGAAATCAGATAACCTGGACACGTGTAGTATCCGGCACTCAGGGCTCAACAGGCAAGGACTCCTTCTGCCCTTGGCCTCTTGTCTGAAGTCCTTGCCCCTGGAAAGTACGACTAGCCTCAGGCACTGTGGAGATGCCTGGCTTCCATTCCACAGATGACTTTTGTTCAAATGAGCCATTGTAGGCCTCAGCGACTCCACCTATGAAACAGGAAGACGAGGTGTATCTGGTCACCCTCACCAGAATGGTGAGGTGTGGTCCCTAGTGTGACCCTGAGCAGCACTGGGAATAAGTGGAGGCAAACCTTCTGGCCTCTTGAGTACGTGGGAGTAGGATTAGGAGAAGGAGCCAACCTCCAGGGCCAGGGGAATCCCTGGAGTAGGGAGAGAAGGTTCCCCAACTTGAACTTTGTCCCAGGATTACCAAATTCTGTCCATGTTTCTTAGCATCCGCTAGGTGAAGGTCAGGAAGGGAAACCATGGTAGAATCTTCAACAGTACAGTTTCCTGGATACAATCCAGCAGTGATGTCCAGGGCTGTTGTGGGGCTCAAACGCACAGAGGAGCGTGGGAATGCTTTGCTCGTCATCACGGTTGTTTTGCTCTTTAGTGGACACAGGCAGGCCTGGCTCCAGCTCAGACTGTGAGGTCAGGATTCTCTCTTCCACTATTGTTTTCTCTGACACTCAGAAACCCATTGTTTTCCTTTGGCCTCTTAGAACAGAAGATGATGCAACAAATTCATAGACATTAAGGTGCAGAAATAAACAAGACAACTCAAATGAGATCAGGCAAAGAATAGGAAGGGAGTCAGCCACCATCACTTGCTTTAGGCAGAGTCTCAAAGGCAGGCAGGCAGGGGCTGGAGACACTTCAGAGTGAAAAAGGGAAGGCTTTAGGTGCTCCCTGATGAGAGACTGTTGGCAGGGGGAAGCTGGAGGCATTGGGATGGGAGGTTGCTAATTAGAAGCAGAACGTCCAATGTAATTGATTAAGGGAGCATATGTGACTTTCACTGGTTGGCGCCGAGCTGAAAGTGGGGATAGAGAGTAGGGGGTACCATGAGGAAAGCTGGTGGTCCTTGAGCCAGTCTTGACTGTTTGGGGCCAACCGTCAGAGAGGCTACCCAGGCTGGTTGCTGCAGAGTTTGTGTTTTAATCCATGGACTGGCCATTGTTCCCTTTGTATATTCAGTATCTCAAAGGTAGTGGGCATTTGACATGAGCGTAATAGTCCTAGAAAGGCTACCACACACCTACCCACCCTCTGCCTCCTTCCCTGAGTCTCTTCAGCATGGCTTCTCTCCTTGTGATCACTGCCATGCAGACACCCAGGACAAGCCCCTGGGAGTTTCCTTCCTCCCATTCCTCCTACTCAGCTCATCAGCCACCACCCAGACCCTCTGTCTTCCAACTCCTGCCGTCTTTGGAGTCTGTCTTCTTTCCCCATCTCCACCCCCATGACCTGCTCTGAGCCCCTGCCACCTCCCCGCTGGACACCCAGCCCCTCCTCCTGGGGCCTCACAACCTCTCATCCTGTGTCTTCAGATCCAGCTGCCACTCGACAGCAGCTGTAACTCCTTATTTCCATCTTTATGTGATTTATTTTTTGGGTGACACATGCATGTCATATAAACTTCAAAGCACAAAAAAGTGACATGGAGAGGTCCCCCTCCTGCACTCTGCCCCAGTGCCCTGCCTAAGGACAGTCTCAGTGACCAGCATGGTGTCTGTCCTCCAGAGGAGGGACTCCGCACCCGTGGGGATCTGTGGGGACAATTCAGGAGGGCTGTGGACTTGGATGGAAAAAATATATATTTTACTGCCAATAACCTCTAATGAAAAGTTACCATTTCCTTCTGTTATGAATGTAGATTACGAATCACAGTAGTATAATGATAGCTTTGACTTTGCCACCAGTAGAAATCACAAATATTTTTATATCACATTAGAGCTGTTGCTGGTACCTTGAAATATATTATTTATGTTCCTTATGACTTTGGAATTACAGTAGCTCATAGCCAGTGAAGGTCCATTAATTAAGAGAGAGTCACATATATCACTTTCTTACCCATTTTTTCATATTTTAATCACTGTATTTCAATATAATTGGTTTCCTTTGTAATCCTATGTATTTTATTTAATGCATTTAAAAACGTATTTTCTAAGGGGTTGGAAGTCTTCATCAGGCTGCCAGTGGTATCCTGGTATCAAAAAAGGACAGGAACCACTGAGTCAGACATTTAAAAAATATATATATATATATATGTATGTATGTATGTATATACAAGGTCTGTCTGGAAAAAGCTGAGCCATTGTTAATGTAATGAGAACGATTTGCGCGACATCAATGTAACCTGGCAGCCCAGGAGAGTAGACTGGAATGTGCATGTGTGAACAATGACAATTTCACTGTACTAGTCAGTGGGGGCTGTAGATGCCATTGAATGAGTACGTTTGCTGTGTGGCCGTTACATTCAAAATGACTGGGCTGGACTTTTATCAAACAGACCTCGTGTGTCTGTGTATGTGTATACTTGCAAACATATTTTTTTAATCACATATGACAGCATCAGTGTAATCTTTCGATAGAAACTCCAACCTAACCATATCATTCTCTCTGCTTAAAACACTTCAAGGGCCTCCTGTCTCCACCCCTGTTTTCTGGATAAACTCCTAGATCCTTCTCAGGGCACACAGGGTTCTTTCCAAGCATCACATCCCTCCGAGAATGCACCTGAATTGTTTACGCCTCATTCTGTTCCCTCTGTGCTTACTCCCTCACCCCAACACCTCTTTCCTCCCACTGAACCCCCCTCAGTGCCGCCGCAACGTGTCCTCCCCGCAAGCCTCCCTCAGCCCGGAAGGAGGGAGGCTCAGGGAAGGGGCTCCTTCTCCTCTATGACCCCACTCTCTGTCTTTCCTTTGCAGTAGTGCTTGGCAGTCTGCCACCCAGTGCCTCGCCTCACTCCTCAGACCCAGAAGTGCTTACTGCCAGCAGCATCCCTAGCTGCCAGGGGCTGAGGGGCCAGTGGGAGCAGCCCTCTATGTGCCAGCCCGTCCCCACCCCTGGGTTAACCTTCAATGACTAGGGGAAATAAGTTGTGCCCCCTGCAAGACTGTAGGCATATTTGCTGCTGCCCAACAGCCGCAGGCTGCTCTGTACCCGTAACGGGTAAAGGCCGAAGTGCCCGCAGGTCCCACACCTTGCTCACACCCAGGGTCCAGAGTCTGCCCTGGATTTCCTGGCACCTTCATCATCATTCCTACCTCTTGCATTCACCCTAGTTCTCCAGCAGCCCAGGACAACATTTCTGTCCCAACACTAGTGCTGCCACCTGCCGGCTGCCATCTGCAGTCCTTTATAGTTTTCAGCTACATGTTCACAACTCTTATCCTTATGACAACCCAGTAAATCTCATTTGTTGATAAAGAAACCTCATAACAGAGATAAATGCATTTACAGCTGAAAATGCTCAGTGTTGCTTACCCAGAAAAAAAGGCTGAGAGAGCCCGGGCTGGTGTGGCTCCGTGGATGGAGTGCCTGTTGCAGGAATCTCGGAGACAGATGCTGTGGCTTGGACCAGGCTAGTGGCCCTGAGCTGGGGGAAGCAAATGGGAGCATCTGAGGCAAAGGACCAGCAGGACTGGAGACCCGGAGCGGGGCATGTTTGTTGAATGAGTGTCTGACGAACAGGTTTGAAGCCCAGGTCCCCACTTCTGTAGATGCAGGTGTTGATTGACATCAGACTCGTGTGAGGCCAAGGGAAAGACTCCCCGGGGATCTCTCTTTGGGAAGCCCAAGGGCCTGACACCTGACTCAGAACACAAACAACTCCCCAACCTCAAACCCAGGCCCTCTAAGGTTCAACCAATAAACATCAACAAGGCAACGCCAGCCTCCCTGAGTCTCGGTTTCCGCGCCTCTCAATATGAGTACTGAGGCCCGCTGTCACACGGGAGATGCGGGAATGAATTGAGAGAGAACCTCTGCCTGACCCCGGAACTCTCCATGCCAGCTCACCTCTGCATTCCCCGGGGGCTTCTAGAGATTTCCCTTCTCCCTCCCACTTAGGGGCAGGCCTGGAAGTTTAGGAAATTCCGAAAGTGATTCAGGGAGGCCACAGTGGTTGATACCAGGTGAGTGTTTTCTTTCTCTCTTCTCGGGAGTTCTAAACCACTTCTGAGTCACAGCTGCCTTTGGCTGTCTGGTGAAGGCTGTGGCCCTTCTCGGAATACTGCTTTGAAAGGCACAAAATAAAATGCATAGGATACCAAAGGAAACCAATTACTTTGAAGTTCAGCTATAAAAACATGAAAAAATGAATTGCGATTCAGATACAGGTGCTTCAGGAATGCATTGAGTAAGATCTGGTGTTGGTGTAGTGACCACCGAAATTTCAAAATAGTGATAAATGGAAACACTACTTCGAGATACATTCTTAGATAACTGTAGCAACTGACCTGTGTGGGCATCTAACAGCTAACGGCCATAGTCAAGTCCCGTGAGGAAATCACCAACAGCACCATTAATAGTTTTGTTGTCTATGTTCTTAACCTTAGGTAGACGTTAGCAAATAAGTGAGAGTTTTCCCACTGCACTTCATGGATTTTTGGAATTCCGTGCCCAGTTAAGAACCCCGTGAACCAGGAAGAACAGGTCAGCAAGTTTTGCCACAGCTGCACAGACTCCCAGGAAGGCGGGACGGGGACACGGGGCCAGAGCCACCAGGGCCAAGGAAGGCTCCTGGATGGAACTGTGAAGCCAGTGTCGGGCTTTGACCCAGAGACAGATAGACAGACACAGAGGGACACAGAGAAGTTGTAATGCGGGTGAAGGAATCTCAGACTGAACACACCAGAGCTCACAGGGGCAGGTTGGACAACCAACAGCCCCCTTCGGAGTGTGGAAATGGGGTCTGAGAAGTGAAGGGACTTGCGTAGAGTCGGGTAACAGGAAGTGCCAGGGCCCACGGTAGACAGTTCTGTTTGGATTCTGTGCCCCCTATGCCCCAGTAGCTGCAGTGAGCCTGAAGCTGGGGGTCACCCCTCAAATGCAAGGGATTGAGCTCAGGATAGAAGGTGTGATCAAGAAGGTATGATCAAAGCTCAAGAACCTATGGCCTGGTTTCTCCACTTGCTTGTTACGATTTTGAGACATTTACTCAATGTATATGCACACCGGTTTCGTGCCTGTGAAATGAGAACAACCGTCATTACCTCAGAGAGCAGCTACATGCGGTTGAAACACCTCTGAAGCACAGCTCGGAGAGCACGCTGCTTGGCACGAGGCAGTCCTCAGGGCCCTTCTGCTGTGGTGATCAGCAGAGCTTTCTTCTTGGTTCAGCACAGTGATGGCCCCCCAGCCCCCCTTCTTGGTGGCCCGCCAGGGTCCACAGGGGCCGGCCTGCCCTTAGCCCCAGGGGAGGATGAGTAACTGGCCGGTTCAATCTTTGCAGGTGAAAAAGCGGTTGAGGAAACAGCAGCCTCAGCAGAATCAGCCTCCTGCTGGGGGAGGAGTGGGGGTGGCTCTCTGGTCAAGGGTCAAGGTGGCCCCACCCCTGGAGCCCAGGAGTTCAAGTTCGGGGAGAGGAGAGATGGTAGAGTTTGTTGGAAAGAGAGCCAGCCAGGCATTGGACAGATCTGGCTCTCCGGCATGACTGTGTGCAGCACCGCCCCGGGACCGCCAGTCAGCACTGTGGGGCTGGGAGAAACCTCCGGGGCTGTGCAAGCAGACACCTTTCCCGGGTCCCTTGCTGCCTCTGCTGCTCCCTAGTTTTGTGGCCTCGAGCAAGCCACTTACCCTCTCTAGCTCATCTCCAAGAGACCACCATGCCCACCTTAATGGCTGTTTGAGTTTCTGTAACAACAATAAAACAACGAGCTCCTAAGAACTGCTCCAGAAACAGTAGCTTCTTCTTCCCCCAGGCCACCCCCCGGGACCCACCCCAAGCTTCAGGGTACTAAGGGGTTGAGATACTGAAGGGTAAGCCCAGCTTGTACCAAGAGTGGGGGGAAAACAAAGAGGGCAGGGCAGCTGAGACAGGTAAGAGACGGGAGGGGGGTGGGGGCCAGCCCCACTGACTGTCCCAGCGTGCAGCGCCTTCTTTTGGCAAAGAATTGGCAGGTGCCCCTGAGGAGGCAAGGATATAGGCACCAGTCTCCACCCCACCCAGGCTTCCTTTTGGCTAATAATGCCCCTGACCCCTCCCCTGTCAGCCCTGCAGAGAGGTTCTGTCACTGAGGGTGGGCCTCTGACATCAGGTGTGGACTGTCCGACTCTCATTTCTGCTCTGGGCCTGAGGTCAAGCCTCTCTAGATTTGGAAGCCTCGTCACAGAAAGGAGGGCCTCTGGTACCCAAAGACTCACAAGACCCAGGGTTCACCCCACAATTCCCTGCACAAATGTTTCCCATACTCTATCAAGTGTGAGTGCGCCTCCTAGAGTTGTGCCATGCGGTGTTCATGCCAGGGCTGCTGAGCGCTGCATGGCGACCCTGGCACAGTTTTCCGCCATTCCCAGAGGGGATTCCCAAAGGGTTTTCCACCATTCCCAAAACTTAGTGATCCCTTCATGCGGGAAAGCTTTGCCCTGAAGCCTGCTGAGTCTTTAGCTCCGAGGATCCAGATGCCACAAAACTAACTGTCCTCACGGAGCTTACCTCATAGCAGAAGGACCAAACACTAATTAAATCATCACACAAATAAATACATTCTACAGGTTCTCAGAAAGCCAGGGAAGCCAGAGCACCAGCCACGGGCCACATTGACCAGGCACCGGCCTGGCAGCCCCCATCTCATTGAGGGCCCCTCCCCTCGGCCCTCTGCAGTCTCCTTGGTCTGGGTGGGGCCTAACAGCCAACTCCAGACTCTCTAGCCCCTTCTGTGGGGCTGGATCACAATGTCTGGGCTCCCCAAAGTCAAAGACAAAGTGAGGAGTGCCTGCTCTGTTTTTCGTTTCCATTTTGAAATAGAACCAGGGACTCAAAGATCAGTGACTGTGGGATTCACAGGCTCTCTCCACACTGTCATCAATGGCCTGTTTTCTCTGGGGAAAGGAAGTGACAACCCTGGAATACAGGCCTGTCCCCTCCAAAAGCCCTGTTGCTCTCCTCCTGCCCTCAGAAAGTCTACTGTGGCTACTCCATCATCCTCATGGCGCTCTTCTGGAGTACGGAGGCTCTGCCGCTGGCTGTCACTGCCCTCTTGCCCATCGTCCTGTTCCCCATGATGGACATAATGACTGCTTCCGAGGTGAGCCACCCTCCCCCACCACCTGTCCACATGTAGAAGGGCTCCGGGGAAGGAGGGGTCTACTCCCACATGCTGGGGATCCAGGAAGCCCCTCAGAAGCAGGCCACACAGAAGAGAGGTCCCTGTCCCTGCTTGGCAGGTCATAGAGCACTGAGGGGGGAGTCAGCTAGAACACAAAGGGGGAGGACATTCTAGAAGTGCCGAGTGCAAGGCTGGTGTCACCAGCTGATTCAAAGTGGGAGTGATGAAAGCTAAGCCAGGGAGTTGGAAAGGCCCGGTCACAGGGGGAAAGGGGTCTGGAAATCCTACCAAAGAGCTTGATTCCTCTAGTTCAGTGGCACTTAAACTTGAGTGTTCTTAAACTGGAGGGCTGGTTAAAACGCAGATTGCTTGGCCCACCCCAGAGTTTCTGACTCAGCAGATCTGGGCCAGGGCCTAAGCATTTCATTTCTAGTCAGTTGGAAGAGCCACTGCTCCAGTTTCTAGAAACAGCACTAAATTATCACCTCCTAGTCCATGGCCGTAAACAGGAGTGGGATCAGGCTGGATTCCCTCCCAGTCTCTCCTGAGGAGAGGAAGGGTGAGTTTGGCAGGAAGAGAGGAACCTGGTTAATGCTGAATAACGGGCAATCCAAAGATCATTTCCATTTGGTTCCAAGAGCCCAGAGACTGACCTGTGTCTGTGGGAATGTCGTGGCTGTACCCCGCAAGCCCAGGGGCCCAGTAGGAGGCCCCAGGGTCTTCCTACCTCTCAGCTGTCCCTGCCTACCAGGTCTGCCTCGTGTACCTTAAAGACACCAATATCCTGTTCATCGGCGGGCTGATGGTGGCCATTGCGGTCGAGCACTGGAACCTGCACAAACGCATTGCCCTCCGAGTGCTCCTCATCGTCGGGGTGCGGCCCGCTCTGTGAGTTCCCACAAACCAGGATAGGAGAGTCCAGGGCCGGTGGCATTCGGGGCATCCAATCCCTGAAGGGACGCTGGAACACCAGTGAGTCTGTCTGTCCGTCCCTAGGCTGATGCTGGGCTTCATGCTGGTCACAGCCTTCCTGTCCATGTGGATCAGCAACACGGCCACCACAGCCATGATGGTGCCCATCGCACACGCCGTCCTGGAGCAGCTGCACAGGGGCCCTGCAGGCCAGGACCTCGAGGAGGGCAAGGACAACCCCACCTTCGAACTTCAGGAAGCAGGTCCCAGGAAGGAAGCGACCAAACTTGGTGAGAAAGATGAGGCTGGACCTTGCCCCAGCCCTTCAGCTCTCGGGGAAGATCTGAGGAGACGTCCATTCCCAAGGGTGGTCATCTTGGATCCTTTAGGGGAATAGGGAGGCAAGAAACGCTGTGGCCAACTTGTTCTGGTTTCCCCGAGATTTTCCTGGTTTTAAATCGTAGAGTCCTGTGTGCTGGGAACCCCCTCAGTCCTGGCAAAACCAAGATGCTGGGTCACCCGGCAAGCAGAGCCAGAGTCTGGGTGGACCGTCAGGGCTCCAGGCTCTGATCCTCTTGTGCACTTTGGATGATCCTGTGCCCTCTTCTAGACCTTAGTTTCCCTCTCTCAAGAGAGGCTGGGCCAGATGGTGTCTGAGGTCACCCTAACCTGAGAACCCCAGGGAGGGCTGGGCCCTGCAGACCTGGAGGCAGTCTCTGCCCCCAGCAGCCCAGATCTGGGCTGCTCACTGACCAGGTGCCCTGCCTACACCCAAGGGGCCACGGAGCCCCAGCCACGATCCCTGGAGCTGACCCCACGCACACTCCCCAACTCGAGCTCTCTCTTGGTCCCAGATAATGGGCAGGTCCACCCTGTCCCACTAGATCTTCAAGGATCTGGTCCTTTGAAGCCAAAGTCACGGAGGGACCAGGAACAGCTCCGCTTTTCCCAGGGCATGAGCCTGTGCGTGTGCTACTCGGCCAGCATCGGGGGCATCGCCACACTGACTGGCACCACACCCAACCTGGTGCTGCAAGGCCAGGTCAACGAGTGAGTGACTGAGGCACTCCTGCTGCGGGGAGGTGGGGCCTGGTGGTCGCTGGCAACGTCAATAGCAGCCTGCGTCCTCCTTCAGGCTCTTCCCGCAGAATGACAATGTGGTGAATTTTGCCTCCTGGTTCGCCTTTGCCTTCCCCACCATGATCATCTTGCTGCTGCTTGCCTGGCTATGGCTTCAGGTCCTCTTCCTGGGGTTCAAGTAAGTGGTGGAATGGGTGAGAGATGCCCAGGTCCCTGCCCCCAGCCCCTGGGAGCTTTCAGTTGGATGCCCAGATAGCCATGGTAGAAAAATGTAAAATCACCATCCCAGTGAGAAGGCCTCTCCCTCCCAAGGCCCCTCGGTGCACTTGGCTGCCCCTCAGTCCCCCACCCTGTTTGAGGTAATTACTGGGCCAAGAGTAGTATTATCCCAGTTAGCAGATGAGCAACGTGGGGCTTAAGGAACAGTACACAACCGGATTTGTGTACTAGTGCTGTGATTGACAACCAGGTCTGCTGCCCAGGCCAGGCCCCATTCCACAGCACTCCACAGCCCTTCGGCAGGTGCTTAAGGAAAACGCACTGAGCATGGTCAGTTGCAAAAGCCTTTGCTGTGCACTCCTACTGGATGCCTGGCCCCGTGCTAGGCGCCTAGGACACTGAAAGACATTGGGCACAGTTCCTGCCCTTGGAGCTCCCCCTCTGATGGGTGAAGGCATGGTGGGGCCATGACACCGGGAAGCCCAGGTGCTGTGGGAGCACAGTCCATGAGTGTGGAGGCTCCAGAGCCCGTGGAGGAGAGGATGCCTGAACTGAATCTTGTAAAACTCTAAGTCATCCAGGTAGAGAATAGGGCAAAGGCATTCGAAGCAGTGGGAATACCGTGAACCAAGGCACAGAGGCAAGAAAGAACACATGTTGGGGATAACTCTAGTTCTGTATGGCTGAAACATAAAGAACAAAAAGGAGGTCCTAGCTGTTGTGGCTCAGTGGGTTGAGCACCAGCCTGTGAACCGAAGGGTCGCCAGTGCGATTCCCAGTCAGGTCACATGTCTGGGTTGCAGGCCAGGCCCCCAGCTGGGGGTGTGGCAACTAATCGATGTTTCTCATGCACATTGATGTTTTTTCTCTTTATCCCTCCCTCTTCCTCTCTCTAAAAAATAAATAAAATCTTTTTTGAAAAAAAAAGGACAAAAAGGAGTATCAGGAGAGAAAGCTAAGGAATACGCAGGGGAAGGATTTCGGATGATTTCCTGTGCCATGTAAAGAGTTAGAACCTTGCCCTGGATGGTGTGGTTCAGTGGATTAAGTGCTGGCCTGCAAACCGAAAAGTTGTAGGTTTGATTCCCAATCAGAGCACATGCCTGGGTTGCAGGTCAGGTCCCCAGTTCGGGATGTGTGAGAGGCAACTGATCAATTTTTCTCTCACACACTGATGTTTCTCTCCCTCTCTTTCTCCCTCCCTTCCCCTCTCTCTAAAAATAAATAAATAAATAAATAAACTCTTTTTTTTAAACTATAGTATAACTACATATAAGAAAAAAACCGAGTTGGAACCTTGTCCTTGAGGCCGAGTAATAAATAGGTTTTATTTGTACTAATAATCCTGGATTACTTGTAGTCACTGGAGTTCTGAGCTGAAAATCATGTGAGACCTTGCTGGCCCTCAGTAGGAATAGAGTCTTGGGTTGATCAGTCACATCTGCTGAGAGTACGGGATATGAGAATGGATATGAGTTGTGTTGTGGTATGAGTTATTTGCCCTTCCTGCCCGAGCAGGGGGGAGCCACAGAAAGTTTTGAAGCACTGTTGCTGTACTTCAAAAACATCGCTTGGGGCCCTGGCTGGTGTAGCTCAGTGGATTGAGCGCGGGCTGCGAACCAGGCATGGCAGGTTCGATTCCCAGTCAGGGCACATGCCTAGGTTGCAGGCCATGTCTCCCAGCAACCGCACATTGATGTTTCTCTCTTTCTCTCTCTCCCTCCCTTCCTTCTCTAAAAATAAAGAAATAAAATCTTTAAAGAAAAAGAAAATGGACCTCAACCCCTCTTTAAAAAAAAAATCGCTTGGGCAGGCAAGAGGAGGATGGGTTGAGCTTGGGGGCTCGTGCTAGGCAAGATGGTAGTCAGCCGGCCCAGCACAGTGCCAGGCACCATGGGAGATTCAAAGATGAATGAAGCATGGGTTTTGCCCTTGAGGAACTCACCATGCAACAGGGGAGTTGTGATTTGCCCAGGTGAAAAGTTAAAAGTCAACATGAGTTAAGTAAGTGGCATACAGAAATGGGCTAAAGCCATTTTTTTTTTTTGCCTCTGGGGACAATCTGGGTGGGGCTTTGGCTGGCAGAGGATGCCCAGAACCTGGCAGAAGGGGGACGGAAGGAGTTCCTAAAAGGCTGTTGGAGGTGGGGAGCAGGGACTCAGAGCCAGGTGGAGGCATGGGGTCGGGGCCTCCAGGTCCTCCTCACTCTGGGCAGGGGAGGGCTTGGCTCAAGAGAACCTTGGAAGGGACAGGGGGTCAGTGGGGCAGATGGAGCAGGGCCAAACATGGGAAAACCTGGCCCCCAATCCCAACCTTGCCTCTGCCTCATGACCCCCTCCCCAAGTCTTCTGCTCCTCTCCCAGAAAATTGGGTGGATCCAGGGCCTTGGTGCAGCAACTCTGAGAAGGCCTCTGCAGGCCTCAGCCTCTACAGCACATGCACTCAGAGCCCCTTGCTCCCCTGTCTACTGCGAGACCCTCATGGGCTGCCTCTGCCCCTCTGCCTGCAGCTTCCGGAAGAACTTTGGCATTGGGGGACAGGTACAGGAGCAAGAGAAGGCGGCCTTCCAAGTCATCAGAAAAGAGCACAAGCAGTTGGGCCCTATGACCTTTGCAGAAATTGCTGTCACATTCCTTTTTGTCCTCCTGGTGCTGCTCTGGTTTACTCGGGAGCCAGGCTTTTTCCTTGGCTGGGGCAACCTGGCTTTTCCCGATGACAAAGGGAAAAGGTAAGCATTCTGCGGGGAGGGGAATACTTTAGGGGCTCACCTCGCTGAAGGAGGAGGGAAGGGAACAGGGCCCCCAGAGCAGAGCAGGAGGTAACATTGGAGGGAGGGAATGGGACACTTGCCAGGAGTTGACACATCTGTGGGAGGGGCTCCTCTCTACCACCTCCGCCACCTTGCATCCCCGAGCATCCCTGAGCCACTAAGCCTGCCCTCCCTGCCCCACCCGTAGCATCGTGTCCGATGGGACAGTGGCCATCTTCATCAGCATAATTATGTTCATCGTGCCCTCCAAGATCCCAGGGCTGACTCAGGATCCAGGTAAGCACCTGGACTGGGGCAGGGAAGGGCCTCTGGGCAGCCCCTGCCTTTTGGCATGAAATGCGTTTAGACCACATCTGGCAGGAGCAGACAAAGCCCTGAGAGGCTGGTGTGACTTGCCAAGGACACAAGGACTCGGGGACCCTCCCACACACATGGAGCTCTGATAGGGACCCATACAGGAGGCCCAGGTAGAAGGGAAGTAAGGTCTGCTGACTGTTGGTGACCCGTCCTCCTGTGCCTGGGAAGCAGGAAAACCAGGGAAGCTGAAGGCTCCTCCTGCCCTTCTCAACTGGAAGACGGTGAATGAGAAAATGCCCTGGAATATCATGATCCTGCTGGGTGGCGGCTTTGCCCTGGCCAGGGGCAGTGAGGTGAGGACCCCGACCCCTCCGCAGCCTGTTTGAGGGAGACCCTGAGGCCGGGAAAGAGGGGCCATGCTTCTGCCCCTCACAGGAGAGACTTGATCCCCACTCTGGAGCCCCCTGGTGGCAGAGTCTTTGCAGCTGCCCGCTAGAGAGAGGTTAGAGTGTCCTCTGAGAGAAGGGGAAGAAACACCAGCCACAGGGATCTTTCCCGGGTTGGGTTCTCAAAGTCAAGGGGAGGCAGGTTTCTCTCGTGGGTGGAGTCTGTTCTCGGTAACCACTCACCCACTGCACTGCAACCTCTCATCCCTTCCAGACAGAGAGTGCAATGACTAGCACCTGGGAGTAGCAGGCTTTGGGTTGAAAAGGGTCAGCCTGCTGCAACCACCAGGGGGCGCTGTGATCACACCCAGCCAGGCTCTGGGACCAGGGCATCAATCATTCCAGGGCCTCCACCCAAGAGGGAAATCCTGGAACCTGCATCCCTGGTCCCCAGTGTTCCGGCTAAGCCCATTCACTGCACACACAGGAGGCAGCTTCCCAGGATCAGGGATTGGTGCCAGGGAGTCCTAGGTCTGAAGTTAGTTCATCCATCAAGCATTCACCAACTGTGCCAAGCCCTGTGCTGGGGCGCTGGGTAGCCAGCCACACTGGGGCTCATAGTCTAGCATTACAGATATGGACAGCGCAAGACCTCGGGGCTCTTCTGACCCTGTGGACTTCCCCTGCCTCCCCTCCCCCCATCCCCACCCCAACCCCCATCAGTCTCTGCTCATCTCCACCAGGACCCTTCCCTGCTCTCCCTCCTCTGAGACTGCCGTGAGAGCCGCTGGGCTTGAGGGTGCAGACAGAGGCTAAATTAGCCAGGGACCTCCCGAGAGAGGTCAGGAGAAATCTCTACTCCTGTCAAGCCCCAGGTTTCCCAATAACGTTCTTTGACCCCCTTTCTTAGCTTCTCATCTGCTCCTTCTCCCCACACTCTGTTCTTCAAGAGCAGGAGAGATGGCCCCTTGGTTCTAGCTGGGTCTTCCCTCCCAAGCTGCTCTTGATTTTGAAAAATCTTGAGAGGTGTGGACAGGAAGAGGACCCTCCCAGAGCCTCAGCAGGGGCTCTAGGAGCCCAGGCAGCCCAGCCTCTCACACACCACCTCCTCTGCCCACAGGTATCGGGCCTGTCAGCGTGGCTGGGGCAGAAACTGACCCCCCTGCAGGATTTGCCTGCTCCCGCCATCACCTTTATCCTCTGCCTCCTGGTGGCCACCTTCACCGAGTGCACCAGCAACGTGGCCACCACCACTCTCTTCATGCCCATCCTGGCCTCCATGGTGAGCGAGCCCTGCAGGCACGCCTCCTGCCCACCGCCACCCAGGGACCCCGTCTATGGGTCACAGGGACTTGTCTGTACCTCCTCTCATTTCCAGGAGAGGACCTCTGAGCTACTACCCTGACCCCGGGCTCTCCAGCAACTTGGGCCCAAAGCTCTCTGGCCCCTGACTCACCCTATCCCTGGTGACGTCACCCCTTGAGTATCCTGATGAGGCCGGTGGCCTCACCCACCTCCCCAGCCCAGCCCCTGTTCTGGTCATTCCTGAGGTGATGGGGTGACCTTGCTCCCAGGAGCGTCCCCAGCCCCTTCCTCCCAGGCGCGTTCCTGCAGCCTTTGATGATACCCCGAGCCCCTTTGAGATCCATTTTATGGGCCCCTCCCCTCACCACGTCCCACAGGGCAGGGCTGCACAGTCATTCTCTCCAGAGAGGTCAAGAGGCCCTTCCCAGGTCACCCAGTGCCTTCTGGCAGAAGTGGTGGGTTCATGGCCAGAGTGTGTGTTTGGGGTGAGAAACAGGAGAATTGAGGGGCCACACCTTTCCCTCTGGGGTGAGGACGGCTAACAGCTCTGCCCCAATGTCTCCCCGTCCAGGCTCAGGCCATCTGCCTCCACCCTCTCTATGTCATGCTCCCGTGCACCCTGGCTGCCTCCCTGGCCTTCATGCTGCCTGTGGCCACCCCGCCCAATGCCATTGTCTTCTCTTTTGGAGGCCTCAAAGTGTCTGATATGGTGAGTGGCAGGGGCCCCAAATGTCTCAGCACTTCTTCCTGCTCTGTCTTCCCATCTTGGTGGACTACAAAGTAGCATAAAGCCCCTGAGATTGTCAGAGTTCAGAGTGGACCCTGTCTGGGGTAGGGAACAGCAGGGAGGTTGGGACATGACCCCCAGTTAGAGCACCTTTAGGCCCTGCCAGGCCCAGGCCACGTGAGTGGCAGAAACAGGGGTGAGGAATTTAGGGAAGGTTCAAAGGTGCCAAGCAGCCACACCCAGGGAGATGAACTCAGAGGGGACAAAGCCCAGGACCCTGGAGGCTCACGAGGAGCTTCTCCTTCCCCTGTCAGCCCTGGGAGTGAGGCAAGAGGCAAAGGCATAGCTTAGCGCTACAGGTTCGACACAAGGGAGGACTTCCCAAGGAAGAGTTTTGCTGGTGAGAGCTCCTGGACACCTACAGACACCGAAGGGGTGGGTGCTGGCCCAGCTCAGCACCGGCTCACTCACACGGACTCTCTGCAAACCAGGCCCGGGCGGGATTCCTGCTGAACATCCTCGGCGTGCTGGTCATCATGTTGGCCATCAACAGCTGGAGCTACCCCATCTTCAGCCTGCACACCTTCCCCTCCTGGGCTTACCCCAACACCACCTCCCAGTGCATGACCGGCCAGGCAAACGCCACCACGCCTGGCCCCTAGACCAGGGAACAGTCTGGCCGAGACCAGGAAGACCCGACCCGTCCCTACTCCTCTGAGTCAGGTGGAGACACCCAGGCTCCAAGCCAAACAGTGAGAGAAAGGGACATGTGCACACAGCCTGGTGTGTGTCTGTTGGGGGCTGTGTGTGCACTCAGTCCTGTGCGTCTGAAGACAATGTGTGTGTGTGTGTGTATGTATATATATATATATATATATATATATATATATATATAGTATGTACATGTCTGTGTAAGCATGTCTGAGAGGGGGTTTGTGTGTGTGTATGTGATCCTAGGAGTATGTGCTTAGCAGTACAGGTGTGTAAGTTCACAGATGGTATGACATGCCCTCTCTGGCACCCAGGTCTTGATCTCCCCAGCTTGGTGCGTGACCCCTTTGTACTATATTTATTGAAGCTCAAGATTGGGGTGGCCTGGGTAGCAGGGCCTACCAGTGGTTGCCATGGCAATAGCCTCTGGGACCTGCCCAGCATACTGTGTTTTCCCAGCCTCTCTGGTTTGGGGGAAAGGGCGTGAATATTACTCACATTAAAGCTTTTTTCAGTTGAGTCTGGAATGGTTTTTCACTGCGCTTTTCAGGGCTGGTCCAGCACCCGATTCAGGCCCTAGGTTGGGAATTATGGCGGGAAGGGGCCTGGCCTATGTCCTGTATGGTGGCCCCCTCAGCACCCCTCCCACCCCAGGGAGAAGGTAATGGCCAGGAACCCCTGCCAAGGCCAATCGGAGTGGGCGCAACCACCTAGGAAAGCAGCACTGACATCACCTGGCCTGGCTAATTGGGAGCTGCCAGTCCCTGCGTGTCTTTGGGAAAACCGGCCTCCAGGTTCCCAGAGCACTCCCTGGGCATTTACATAAAACCCGCTGCCCCTGCCAATTCCTCACCGACCCTTCATCCAGCCGGAAAAACCAGTCACGCCAGGCCAGGGGAGGCGGGCTGACCCATGCTAAATGCCCACAAAGATGGACCCTCACCCACAATGGCAGCCTGCAGCAAGAAGGATGCAGGTGAGATTCACAGGAACGGGTTCAAAACTGGCACAGCCTTCAAAGAGTCCAAAACCCGACAACACTCTGGATCATTCTGCCTCCCCACCTCACCTCCATACCTCCCCTGCCTCCCTGCCTTCGTGAACTCTGAGTTTTTTCCATCTGGCAAGGTGGGATGTGGGAATAGAGAAGGGTGGTACCACACCTATCATCCTGGGAGACCGACATCCCTTCCTGGCTGGAAGTTCATCTTCGTATCAGTCCTAAGTCTCTCTCATTGTGCACAGTGGCATCTAGATGGAAGTTTCCAAAAGTCTCGTCCACTTCCCTCCTGTTGCAGTGGGAGAAAAAAAATATGTTTGCCATCACTCTCATGCCCAATAAATTAGGCCTGAGTTGTAAAGAGAGAGAACCAGAAAGAATTTAATTCTGGATTTTCTCTGGTCTGGGCCTTCGCTCAGCACTCCCGGAGCTGGCGCTCAAGGGTGGTAGGCAGGTGCAGAGGGGAGGGACCTGCTGCAGGAGGGAGAACATGGCTGTCCCCAGGGGACAGGGGATCCTGACAGGACATGCCAGACAGCCAGTGGAGTGAGGAGTGTCAGGAGAATGGCTCCGCCCCCACCCCAGCCCCCCAGGCTGGCATTCCTCATTTATGAAGTACATCATAAATCACGGCTCCCACCCAGACTCACACTGAGACCCCGACAAGGCCCCAGGCAACAGCCCCCCCTGCTCCCTGCACCCCCGCCACCAACACCTTTGGGAATGGGCCAGATGCAGAACGGTGGGACTCCTTCAGAGGCTTACCCACAATGCAGTGGTTTCTAAGGAGCAGCCCCAGCCTCATCTGCAAGGAGGATCCTGTGCTACCACCTTCTTCTAGATGCTGGTTGGGTCCCCTAGTCCAGCCCTGGCTGAGGAAGAGGTACTGAATGTGCTTCTCAGGGGCACATGCCCCGCCCACCATTATCAGCTCCCCTTCACACCCACGCCCTGACTTTCCCCTCAGTACTGCTCAGAGAGGGCCAGAGGTGGGCTAAGGTCACACAGCAATCCCAAAGGATAAAGACTGGGCTGGCCCAGCCTTCTCCAGGGAGGAAGTAGGTGAAAGCTGGCCTGGGGTTTTGGGGTCAGCTGTGGTGGGTGCCCTGGCAGATCTTGGGGTCCAGGCCTCCCCCAGGTGCTCAGAAACCCTTCTCAGCAGGTGGGAGGGCAGACAGGAGGCAGGCAGCACCTGTCAGCATAATCACCGTCATTAGCTGGGCAATAAAGCAGCATGGACCAGGCCAGCCTTTTAAAGAAGGGCCTGTCAGCCCAGGTCAGGTGCATGCAGGCCCGGCCCTCCTGCACATGAACTCGGGGCTGTGGCGGGTGGACAGGGCCCTGTGGGGGCAAGGCTCTGCACCCTCTCAGCCTGGGCACCCGAGCCCTTCACCCACAGCTTCCACAACACATTCCAGCTGCTTTGGGTGTCTCTGACCATCTGAACATGTGCAGCGAGGGACTCAAGATTGGCCATGGAAGTGAGCTCCTCATTGCTGGAGGACAGCCATGAGGCCAGAAGCAACTTGAGGACAGTCTGCCTGATGTAGCCGTGTCCTCGGTTGCTAACACAGGGCTCGGAACAGTGACTATTGTATAAATGAATGAATGTATCAGAGGCAGAGGGGACTTCTTGCTCCTGGGAGAAAGTTGAACGTGCTGCCCTCAGAGCCCCTTTCCAGGCTGCCATGTGACCGGGAGGCATCTTAGTCTCTCTGGGCCATTGTCACCTGAGGCTCAGCATAGGTCCAGATTTCTGAGCCATCTCCTACTGTCTTCCCCTGCCCCTGTCCCCTGGGATCACGGGAACGGCCCTGTTTGCCTCACCCTTCTCCTGCTGGCCAGCCCCAGCCCCAGGAACCACGGTGCCTGGGAAACAGGCACAGTGCAGCCGGGCACTGTGCAGCCAGAGTGCCTGGGAAAAAGATATCAAGCCAAGCTCACTGAGGAGAAACGTGCAGGGTAGAAAGGAGGCCCTTGTTATGAGATGGAGAAGGTGGAAGCGGGGCTCCTGACTCCATTCTCCAAGTTTGCCTCGATTTGGGCTTAGGTGAAGGGCAGCTCAAGGGGTTAGTGTCCTCAACCCCAGAGTATGGCCCTTGGGGGCTCAGACCATGACTTCCCGGTCTCCCCAAAGCCTCAGAGGGGAGGTCGCTTCCTGAAGAGGGAGGGGTGAACTGTGCAGGGGGGAGGGTGGTACAGCGGGGTACCGGGTGAAGGGTGAGGGATGGGGTAAGAACGGCATGGGTGAGGCTCTGGTGGGGGCCAGCCTGAGGAGGGTGCCCCGTGTGGCCTCCACCCCAGTCTGGGCCCCATGAGTCGTCATCAGCAGCGCCATGAGGTTTGCTGGGGCAGGGTTCTGAGAGCCCTCAACCTCAGGAAAGGGAGAGGGGAGAGGAGGGCATGTGGAGGTCGGCGGAAGGGACCAGAGCAGGATGGCTGGAAAGATTGTGACAGGAAGGAGTTACTCTTAAGGGTGGGAGATACACACAAATGCACACGCAGAGCTACGGATTCTCAGGTGCACACAGAACAGCTCTCAGACCCAAGCATGGAGACGGATGCCTGCATACACACAGTACACATGCAAACACTCGGGTGTGCAGTTACTCACAGGCACACACAGCTCTTCTACACCCAGAGTCATTCAGACAGACACACACACACACACACGGAGACACAGATTCTGCCATGCACACGCCCAGCATCACGTTACAGCTCCACAACTTAACTGCACACCCTTGGTGGCACCTGTGAGCCTGAGAACAGAAATGTAAAAACTCACACACGCACTCTCACGCACGGTGAACACGCACTCACAAACAGCGAACGCACACCTTGGCACGGCTCCTCCCCGCCTTCACGACCGCACCTCCCTGTAGCAGGAGGGATTAAGACAAGACAGGAGAAGCCTGCCCTCCCCACCCACAGGACTCCAGCTATGTCCCTCCCCACTGGACCCCCCCACCAAGCTCAGGGCTTGGAAACTCCCTGGATTTCCCAAAGGGTCAGCCAACCAGAACAGGCTCAGACCTCCCAACCCAGCGCCCCTGCCACACACCCTCCACAGCTCCGGCCCGCACTCCCATCACCCACAGCCACCGTGCTGCCTGGTCTCCCCGCAGAAGCCTGTCCTGATTAGTCCCAGACCTCCCCAGCCCTTCATCGACAGGGGGTCCTCCAGCCTCAGGGCCTCGTGGCAGCTCTGCTTGGGCCCAGATCCTCCACAGATGCTCCTAAGTGTCTTCCACGCCAGTGGAGTGAGACGGAAGGCTTGGGAAGCAGCAGGCCGGGTCTTGGAAACCCGCTCTGGGAAGACAAGTCCAGCTTGCATTCAGCAGAATTGGACAGAAGATGGCCAGCCCTAATGTGGGGCACAGGGAGGGGGCCCTCCACCAGCACACTGAGGCTGCCAAGGGTGGGAGCAAGCTCTTCCTTCTCCCTGGAGTCACCAGAGTCTTGCCTCAGACCGGAGCCTGGCGGACATTGGCCCCAAGGGTTTTCATCCCTCGGCAGGGCCGCCACCGCAGCCCAGCCCTGGGCAAAGAGAGCTCAGCCCCAGACAGTGAACCAGTCCTGACCTTCAGGCTTCAGAGAGACAGGGCCTCCCCCGGCCTGGAATGTGTAACTAGCTCCAGCTCCAGCCCATCTAGGCCAGAGCCCAGCTCAGCTATAGCTGCAGGCCCTGAAATCAGGATGCTGGAGTGTGGGGGCCCAAACCTCCAAGAAGAAGTCCTTTCCAAGGGGACCGGAGCTGACGCTATGGCAGCTAAAGTTGATGCTAGACACCAGGACAGACTTTCTGGGTCTAGGAGAGAATTCTGAGGGGCTGGTATGATGAGAGAAGGAGAGGATGGTTCTGTCTGGGGCAGAGAATGAGAGGAAGGACCCCCCAAACCCCTTGCATCCCAAAGTTCCCTGGAATTCCTGAAGCCCCTGCTTCAGCGCCCAGACCGCATGCACTGAGGAAACAGAGCTTCCCAGAGGAAGAGGGAGCCGGCGTCCTCACCCACTCCCGGGGCAGAGGTGGGTCCCGTCTCCGGGGAGAGAGAGATTCATCTCACCCCTCAGAGGCAGAGTCTCACTGTGGGGAGGGGAAAGCCACCATCTTTCCTATCACCCCATTGCAGCCTTCCTGGGACCCTTGGGCCCTGAATTAACTTGCAATTCCTTGATTGTTAATGAAGTTGAAAAACTTTTCATTTGTTTGTTGGCCATTTGCATTTTATCTGTGAATGCTTATTCATATCCTTTGCCCCATTATTCTGTGAGGTTGTTTTTACTTATTTAGAGGAGCTCTTTATATATTACGGATATCAACCCTTTGTTACATGTGCGGCGACACTTCCTTCCAGGCTGTTTTTTCATCTTTTAACCTTTTTATGGTATATTTCGCTCTAATGAAATATTTAATTTTTACTTGGTTAAGTTACATATTCCTCCACAGCTTCTGGATTTGATGTCATACTTTTAAAATGCCTTTTCTACTTCCTAATTATAAAAATGTTTCCTATATTTTCTATTTACTTCTATGGTTTTCATTTTATATTGATCTTGAGTCCATCTGGATTTTTTTAAATGGATAGTGTGGAGTAAGACTTCATTTTTTTCAAACAGAAAGCTCATTATCCCAAGTCTGCTTAATGAATCCTTTACTCTCCTGCCACTCTAAACCACCTTACGATCACACACCCAAGTCTCACAAACACCCAAGGTTATTCTGAACCCTGCTATCTTCCACTAATTTATTTGCTAATTTGCACCAAAATCCCACTGTTTTAATTACAGAAGGCTTTTTGAACACCTTTCAATCTGGCAGAGCGAGTTCCCCCTGTTAGTCTTCTTTTTCAAAAAACTCTAAGCTCTTCTCCCCCCCAAACTTCAGAATCAACCCGTGGATCGGGGAGCGGGATTAGACTGTTGATCTGAATGGCATTCAGTTTATGGATTATGTAGGTCAGAGTTGACATCTTCACAATATCATACTGAGCTTTTCAATTCAAGAATGTGACACACTTCTACATTGTTCCAGGTCTTACTTTACATCTGTCAGCAAAGTGCTATTGTTTTCCTCATATAGACTTTATGCATTTCTTATTAAGTTTATTTCCCGGGGATTCTGTAATGTTATTGCTACTGTGAATTGAATATTTTGTCCTTATGTTTTTCAATTGGTTGTTTCAGTTGCATAGAAATGGTTTTGATTTTTCTATACTTAACGTATATTCTGCTGCCTTACTAATTTCTCTCATTAGTTCTAACAGTTTTTCAGTTGATTCTCTTAGATTTCCTAAGTAAACAATCACGCCATTGGTAATTCTTGAAGATTTTGCCTCTTTCCTTCTTATGCTTATGTCCCTTACTGCTTTTTCTTATCTTATGGCACTTGCCAGGGCCTTCCTTCACAGCCGTGTTGTCTGATAGCAGCACTGCACAGCTCCAGTTACCACTTCCATGGTTCTCTGTGCCCAGATCATCCGTACGGAATTACCTGTGAGTCTAGAAGTAACAATTAGCCCCATACACATCAGATAGGAGCGGGTAGCAAAAACACTAGTAGGTCCTGACAGCTGGCCTTTCACTGTGAAATTTCACCAATTGTTAGGTCAAGGGAGCACCGTTTTGATTGCTAGTGTGAGACCCAGGGAAAGGCAGATTGAGTCAGGGCCCCTGTTCCAGCCCCAGAACACAATTCCCACACCCAGGTGGGCAAACCAGCACAGCCTCCTGTCCCTCCCACCCGGCACCACCGGGCGTGGTGAGGAGAAAGGGAGCTCACATTTACTGAGCGTCTGCTATATACCAGGCATTGTCTAGGAACTTTAAACATCATCTTATTTAACCTCGAAACAACTCTGTGGGTAAATAATGCTATTCCTTGTTAACAGACGAGAAAACCAAGGCTCGGCGTAGTAAGTACGGAAGATGACACAGCTAACCACCACTCATAGATGGGTTCATTGTTATCTGCTTCCACACCCCCTTTTCTGAAACGAATATTCCCTGCTTGGACAAAGAAGTCTCCCAATGCTTTAGTGTGCCCCACACTGGTGCCAGATGACCACCACCATCCCCTAGCCGAGGCTGGCATTACTCTCTCCTCAGAACGAGACAGAGCAAGTGGGGAGGAGCCAACCCGTCTCACCCTCAGGCCAGAAGCCAAGCCCCAGGTCTTGCTGGGCAGCAGATCTTCCACCACCAGGTCCCTGCAGCCTTCAGCTCCAGGGAGGCGTAAAGTGGGCTTAGAGGACCAGAGGGGGATGGGGAGGAGGGAAAAATGGCCAGGGACAGGAGACGGGTGCGGGATACAGAAGATGAAAACGGAAGTGGTAGGAATGTGGTAGGGGCAGGGGCTAGGCAGAAGCAGGGAAGGCCGTCAGGGACCCGGGACAGGCCCGAGGCTCAGTCCAGGCAGGAGCAGCGGGCGAGTCCCCGGCTCACCAGGCACTCTACTGCCAAGGTGGACTCACAGGGCCAGCGCCAGCGCCCCCACCACGCGGGTTTGTGTTTCCACTCTCCGGACCATAGAGAGTGGCCGTGAGATCGAGACACAGAACCCTGGCGACACCGATCTTCACGCACTCAGTGACACAGATACACACGCAGGGAAGGAGGGCCGAGCCAGAGCAGAGACAGGGGCACAGACTCGGGTGACACACAGGAGGACGAGGGCACAGGCTGGTTGCAGGGACCCAGAGCCACACGTAGACCCGGGGAAGACCTAGATGCACAGACACACCAGCCCGGGAGAGGAACGGGCAGACACAGGAGAGACTCACATGCCTGCAGACACAGGCACACATGGGTGTGCATACCCCTACAGACAAGGAGACACCCTGAAGGTGTCAGAGGGATCACGGTGAGGCACAGAGATGGCCAGACCCTGTGGATAGGCCATTATCAGCAATCCATGCTTGTGCCTGGCCCTTGAGGGGTTACAACTACCACCCGTCCCACTGGGCCTCAGGGACCCCTGGGCCACCACCCGGAGCTGCTCCCAGAACCCTCTCGCCAGCCCCATAAACACGCATGTGGTGGCCCAGCTCTCCTGACACAAGCGCATGTCCCAACAGGCCTGTGCCCCACCTAGGGGGCTGCCATCCCCATTCTTGGGTGCAGGTGGGGGCCACAGGACAATCCCCTCCTTGACAGGCCACAGGCTGTGCCTGCCGGCAGACACAGGGGACCTGGGCTGGCTCAGGAGGAGGGAGGGGCTGGGGGGCCAGGGCGCGGCTGGGGCGGGCACAAGAGCCCGTACCTGTCAAACAAGAGCCAAGGAGCAAACTAGCTTCTTAGTCACCTCGCTCTTCTCCCCGTTTTGGCAGCAGCCCCTCAGGGCAAGGGGAAGCTGATAATCATAATTATTGGCTCACCCAGCAGCTGCCTCCCCTCACCTGATGTCAGCACAGACCCGGGACGGCCGAGCTGACGGACTGACAGACGGACTGAGCTCTTGGCCCCCCAGACTCGGGCCCCCACGCCGACCTGCTTCATTGAGCAAGTAAGAGGAGACCCGGCCCAAGTCAGCCGTGGAGGCCAGCAGGGCCGGGCCAGGGCATGGGGTGGGAGGGGTTGCTTTTTTAACGGGCTGGGAAGTGACTAAGAGCACTGGGGTCCTCCCCATCTTCTCACTGCAGCTCAAGGGCGACTCAGGAAGTGGGTGAGTGCCTGGTGGCCAGAGAGGACCCTCTCCTCCATGCTCGTCCCTCTTGTTCCTGTTTCAGGTTGTCTAACTTCGATCCTTCTTGCTGTAGCGAGGCTTTTCATTTTGGCGTTTGTTGGATTTTGTGTGTGCCTCTGGGTGTTGAGAGGGAGTTCTTAGCCACTCTGTGCTCGAAGAAAATGAGGACTCAGAAGTGCTAGGACTGGAAGACTTGAGCTGAAAGACAGGGAGGCAGATTCCCAACATAGTGGTTTTTCCAGGTAGCGAGGGCAGAGCTCACTCTGGAGGCCAGTGGTGCCAAAGGTGTGTCTTGACCAATGAATCACTCAACACCTCAGGGCAGCCTGGGCCGGGGTCTAGATACCTGGGGTCTTGGGGGAAGTTCTGACTTGTAGGAAGGAGGTGGTGCACCTGGTGGAGAAGCAGACAGGTGGCAAACAGGTGCTGTGGCCAGTACCTGCTGCTGAGCTCTAAGCAGAATCCCCCAGAGGCCTAGGACCATCTCTGTCCCTCAAGAACTCTGAAGCCAAGAGTCCTAGTGAGAAGACCCAGAACATACAGGGAGCTCTCAGACCCTTGAAGCCTAGACCTGGGGTCTGGGGAATGACAGCCCTTAGGGAACTGGCTGGAGCAGCAGGAAGCCCCCTCTGGCTCCCACGGCTCCTCCCTACCCCCTCCTTGATCAGGTAAGGTTCCGGCATTCCCCGTGGAGTCCCCCAGGCCCTCCCTAAATGTCCAAAGAGCACGTTAAATTAAGAATAGACTCTACCAAGTGGGTGTGATTGCCTCTTCTCTCTGCACCTACAGGTGTGGGGGATATGCTTGTATGTGCTTTGTGGCCAGAGACAGCTGGTCGGAGGGAAAGGCCCAGGGTGGAGAGGGCACATTCTCTTGAGAATCATCTCACCCATCCTCCTGCCTCTAGGTGGGTCATTTTCCACACTACACAAGGCAGCCCCCTCCTCGCCTTCCTAGTCCCCAGGAGGAAACTCCATCCGTTCCCTGAGGGCCATGAAGTCCTTCCTGGAGTCTCAGGTCTCCAGCACTGCAGGGTCCAGCTCTGCCTGCCCTCATAGCCTTCTCTGTTCCCCACTGAGAAAACCCAGTTCCTCCAGGCTGACTGGGGAAGGGAGGTAGGGAGGGTACCATTGCTCTCCAGTCTACTCCCTATTATGCCTGGCTCAGCCCTTTCGCCACGTGGGTCATTCCCTGACCCCCAGGATGCGGGCAGCAGAAGGGCACGCCCCACAGTTGGAAGGCAGCACCTCCTGTCCTGGCTCCTGTCTTGCGGTGGACCAGGCTGGGCCTGAGTTGTGCTCGGGATCCTCAGAGGCAGGGGTGCCACGGGGAGAGGCACATGTCCTCCCAGCTCCCGCCCAGCCCCGCCCGTCCTGCCTCTGCCGAGCTCAGCTCCGGGCTCCAGGGCCTGCCGAGGCACGCTGCCCCCCCAGGCCCGGCGCCTCACTCACCTCCCAGGGCCGGGAACCTGTTCTCCCAGGAATGCCAGGGAGTTCTCAGAGGGTTTTATTTCCCAGGGGCTCAGAGAGTCCCAGAATCCTGTTGATTCTGCTCCTGGGAAGGTAAGAGGAAAAATTAGGGGGGTTGGGATCCCTCCCTGTTCCCCATCTTTGTCTCATCCACACACTGACCCCACACAGCCCCCAACCAACAGCTTTCATCATTCATGTGAGAAGGGAGAAAGCCCGATACAGTTAAAGACAAAGGGAAAGCCCACTAGTAACACACCTTCTGGGGAGCTGGCGTGTATCCCCCGCTTTAGCCCCCATGGAGAGTCCCATCTGCCCTCTAAGAAGGCAATGCAGCACCACTTCCCTTGGGTTGTCCATCCTTCCAAGCCAGGAAGTCCTTCTTGATGTCTAACCTCCCTCCTTCCAGCTTGAGTTTCATGGATAAGAAGAACCCCCACTGCCTGCACAGGGCTCAACCACATAGCCAGAGACTGTAACCAAGTCACAGTGAAATTTCTGGGGAGTCTGTGTACAAGAAGGGACAGAAAAAAGGCCCGTGCCCAATGACCCTCTGTTAGTCTCTCCATCTCCACACTCTAATGAGGAGGGAGCTTTTGGGAACCACTTCTGCCTGCCTCCCCTTGTTCCCGGGGATCCAGGAGAACAGAGGTCCTGCAGGTACGCCCTCCTCTCTTTCCTTCGCGGTCACAGTCCCCCATCCCTGGGGAAGCCTGCAGGTGGGAGTCCAGCAATCCGAGATTGGTTTCTGCAGCAGGAGAGGTTGGCATTAGTCTTCAGAAAGACATTTCAGCATCTTGAAGTGAGTTTGGCTGGACTGTGTGACCACAGGAGGTGGTTTCCTGAGCAGAGAGGCAACCATTGATCTGGGTGGGTGTGGTGGGCTGGCAACGTTCCCAGGAGCAGGGGAACGACAAGGTGACCTCCAGGAGAGTGCATCTCAGAAGCATCCGTCAAAGGTCCCTGAATAATTTGTCTTTCCAGTTGATCCATTTCCACCCTTTGTCCCCTCCTCCATCTCTCTTCGCATCCCCAGACTCAGCCCCATCCGAGTCTCCCTTCACAAGCTGACCCTATCCCCATTCCCATCTCCTACCCCAGCCCCGCCCTCTTCCTACCCAACTCCCCATGCCCAAGGTCACCTCCATCTCCACGACCCCATCGCTTCCCTCTCCACCTTACTGCCTCAGCCCTGCCTCCATCTTCATTCCTAACACCATATCCCGGTCCCACGCCATCCCCACCTCCCCGGGATGGGTCTTTCCATGTATCAGAGATCCCCCTTGGGGTCCAACACCCCTCACCGGTGCCCCCGCCAGGTCCTGGTCTGTGGTCCTGGTCTGTCCTCCACATTCTCCCAGTGCTCAAGGAAAGGCCCAGAAGAGCCAGGCCACTACACAAAACGGATGGGGTGGGATTATCCCTGGAGAAGCCCTCAGCTTCCTGATCCTGTCTGGACCTCATAGGTCGGATGCTGGGCAAACAATTAGAATGAATTTGGGTACAAGACAAGTTGAGCTCTGATGTCCAGGGGGATTTCTCTACACTACAAGTGGGTAGCGGGTAGGAGGGGAAATGGAGAGACGTGCTCAAGAGGGCCCCAAAGGAGGCAGTGGCAACCTTTCTCAGGCAGCTGGGAGTGCAACTGATCTAATCTGCACGGGCAGTCCCAAGGCAGGGAAGGGAGATGGACAGAAGCTGAAGACAGGAGGCCTGCCGGGTTGCTGAAGAATGACTGCCATCATGAGCATCCCCGGGTCTCTACCCCGCCTCTGGCTCTTGCTTAGTCAGCTCAGATTAATGGGGCTGGGGAGAGAATTAGCTGAATCGTGATCTCTCGGGGAACTCGATGAGAGAACCAGCTGTGAGTCACAGAGAAAAGGGAACCCATGCTCTCACGACTTCTCTGGAAGTGGCAGGGTGTAGGCACCCCTCAAGACCCCTAGGGATGTCACAGAGAGCCCACTGGGAGGCCTGAACTAACCTTCCACCTCAGGCTCCTAAGAGGACGCATGGTCTGTAGGCTTCCAGCCCCACTCCCCTACCCTGAAACTCCTACTTCTGATGAACTGCAGCTGTCCTGGGCACCAACACACACACACACACACACAGAACGGGGCGTGTCTATGGAACCAGATCACCAGGAGACAGTTGGAGATCCCACCTACACTAGTAAATTCCACAACCATGTTCCAGACTGTACACGCTCATCAGCCTTGGAAGGCATGGGATATGCACACGGACACACACGCACACGCCCCACTGTGATCAGAAAGCCCGATTACCAGACTCTGTACTTAGCACAGAAGTGTTCACTGCCGGAGGTGTTCCCAGCCCCTCTCGGGGGAGGAGGGGATCTCACATTGGGCCTTGCAGAGCGTGTGGCTTTGGGGAGGGGGCTCAGCCTGCTTGGGGCTTTCTATGAGCACGTCCAATCTGCTGGAGGTGGAAAAGGCCTTGGAGAAGAAGTTCTCTGGGATGACAATGCCAAGCCCAAGAGGCTCTGGGGCAGTCAAGAGAGAGAGGTGGAGTCTGGAGCCCAGGAGCTAGACGGGCTCAGGGAAATACCCCCGGAACCTGCCACTTTACCTCCTTCTCCGCACGTGCGCATGAAAATGATCCAGGGCTCAGGGCCGGCTTCCCCCAGCCCAGGTGCCTGGAGGAAGGGCCCATGTGCAGGTGCTGAATAGCAGACAACAGTCCCTTCCGCTGGTGGGGCCTCAGTTTCCTCATCTGTCAGGTAGAGAGGGGCTTGGGTGGGAGGCCCTTCCAGCACTCTTCCCACTCCAGTGCTTCTAAGTCCAGGCAGTTAACGTACTGCCCGCCTCGTGGTGTGCTAACTCGGCTCAGAGGGTGTGAGGGGAGGGCCCGGTCGGTACTTGTTTGTTTTGTACTAGATCTCTATTATTAGTGGTGATGGCAGAATTAATATCCTTAAAAATAGAAGGGTAATAATGAGAAGTCCTTCTGATAATGATATGTATCAGGTGTGAGAGGTCTGTGGCCCAGGGCATGGCAGGGTCCTGTGCCATCCCATGCCCCCACCAAGGCAGCCAAGAGGGGCCCAGGGGCTGGATGTGAGCATTCTTGGCCACACCCATGGGGGGCACCCCGGGAAGGGTGAATGGTTGAAGGGGAAAAGATCTGGGTCTCCATTCCTCTCCTGCAGTCCCGTGGGCCTGAGACTCCAAGGGAGGAGGCAGAGCACCAGACAAGATGGTGTTGCTTTATCTTCCTCGGGCATTTTGACATTCTGGTTCTCACTGAGTCCCCAGTCAGCCAGGTGAGGTCTGGAGGGTGAAGATGAGGATCCCATTTTATAAAGGAGGAAATGAGGTGCATTCCTATGGCTGTCCCACACTGATGGCAGAGCTGGGAGAGGATGTTTCTGGAGGTCTTTGGTCAGAAGGACTCCCTGTGACAGCCACCGGGGTGCAGGGGAGGCTTCTGAGATGTTACAAGCCAAGCTAGGGTATGAGGTGAAACACGGTTCTGTCAGCCCTATTGGTCTCACAGTTCAAATCCTCAGCTGCCAGTCACCACCATAGCCAATCAGTTCTGCAGCCAGTTGCCAGCGCAGCACACAGGAAGTTGAGGGTGGGACCACCAGACTTAGCCCTGAGTGACATCGTATGGAGGAGGGACTTCTAGACCACAGCACGGCCCAGCTATTGGGTACTCAGAATCAAGGGACTTCCTCCCATTCCCCATCCCATTCCACCACCCCGCTTCAGCAGGTGTGGCTCAAGGTGGGTGATGGAATTCTTGTTTTCAAGAAGGATGAAGACAATATTGCATAATATGTGAAAAATCCCCTTGTTCCTTCAGTCACTCCCCATCTCACCATCCATTCTTTGGTCCGTTTCATAGCTGGGCAGATTAAGGGTTAGAAAAAACTCTCTCTGGAAATTAGTGTTCGAGGCCTCAGACCTGCCTTCTGCACACTGCACCCTGGGAGGACTGAGCAGGGAAGAAGTCCCCACCCACCAGGAGCCCGGCTCTCCAGTCAGGCCCCCAGTGGTTCTAGGACACTTCAGCCACCTGCATGATCCTGGCCAGGCCTGTACTCACCATCAGATTCAGTCACGACTTTAAAAATCCCTGGGGGAGGTGAGAGGGTTGGGGGCAGCTTCTCCTTAAGTTGCCCATCTAAGTGTTCATGTTCTTGGAATTGAGAAGTTTACTTCCCCCTCCCCTGCTCGCCTTGGAGGGTGAGTGCACCTTGCTTCTGGGAGCAAGATCCAAAGGCGTGCTCACAGCCGCAGAACTGGACTCCAGAGTAAGCAGGAGGGAGGAAAAGGCAGACCGTGAATGACACCCGAGAGCAGCAGATCCCTGGAGCTGGGGGTGTTTAGGTGGGAGGTCTCTGAGAAGAGGCGTCTAAGGAGTAGGGGGAACCTAGTAGAGCCAATCTGTCAGACGAGGTGGCCGTACCGGAGGAGAGAGGGAGTCCTGATAAGTGTGTCTCAGAATAGGGTGGATGGCAGCTTCGCGGGTTAACATTTCCTTGTTTCCTTGAGACCAAGCATCCCTTCCTTCCCATCTACCAAATAAGCATCCACAAGCAGGACATCGATCTTCCTTTTGTCCACCCTTCTGTCTGCACCTCTATCCATGTGTCTACCCTTCCATCTAGTCATTCGTCCATCCATAAGTCTGTCCATCCATTGGTCTGCCAATTCCACTTATCCATCCTTCCAATTCATCCATCCATCACTCACCAATCCATCCATCCATTTAACCACCCATCATCGTCCAGCTGCCCAGAGAGGCCAGGCCCCAGTTGGTCTCCCCAGTGGTGCTGGGTAGGGCCTGTGGTCCTGTGGCATTTATGGGGCATGTGACCTGCCTGCCTGGCCTGGGGAAGCAGCCCCGCCCCAGCCCTCAGGCAGGGGGCTGGTCCAGGCATGTGGGAGTATTTATACCTCCATGGAGGCTCCTGGGGTGTTGCTGGCCTGATGACTCCCTGAAGCCGTGATGGTGGCCATGGCCCAGAGCCCACTGTGAGTGCTGGGGTTCAGCCCCATTGGTCCTGAGGCTGGGTGGCAGGGGCTGGGGACTGGCTGGAGAGACGGAAAGCTGCCCGGACAGGGTCAGGGATGGTAGAAAGGAAGGGATACTAGGCAAAGAAGAGTGAGAGAACAGGAAACTGTTGGAGCCAGGCATCTGAAGCAAGACTGGGACCCACCCTGCAGGAGGGATGAGTCCCTTGCCATTTACTAACCTCTGGAGGGTCCCATGGTGAGTGGCAGGAAGGATAAGGCAAAAGGACTAAGATTAGAAGGGAGATTAAGGTTAGATATTTGGAAGAACTTCCAAGTCAACCCTGGGCATCGAAGGTGGCACTGGTGATTTTTCAGGATGGGTATATTGAAGATGCTCTAGGACTAGCCTGCTTCCAGAGGCAGGGGGATGCCTGGTGTTGCTCTGGAAGGGCCCTGGTCTGGGGGATGGGAGTGACTCGGCTTCAGGTATCAGTGGCCAGTGGCTCAGATTTAAGGGAAGCATCACATAGAGGACAAAGTTGTTCATCTTTTGTTCTTCTCTACTTCACCCTTTGTCTGTCTGTCTGTCTGTCTGTAACTGCTTCTCAAATCACTGTCATCAGATCTCAAGGCAGGGGCAGCTGACCCATTTCCTAAAACCCAGGCAGGGTCAAGAGCCATAAGGGCCAGAATTTTGGCCTCAGAAACCCCAATCTTGGAGAGAGGAGAGGAGCTAGAAACAGTCTCCTTCTTGGCACCCTCAGATTCCCAGTATCCTGGGGTGCCCAAGCCTCAGGAGAGGGCCTTCAGGCCCTTCCCTGTCCCCCCCCCCAAGGTAATTACCGAACTGCTCCAGGGGCCCCCTCCCAGCAGCCAGGCAGGCGGAGCCCCGGGTGGGGCCACAGGCAGCACTGGGCACGGGCCCCACCCCTCGTAAAACATGCTGCCGCAGCCAGCAACAGAAACCATTAAGGCGGAACTGCACTGTCTCCACCTCACTCATAAAGGGCAGGTAGGAGGCACCCCAGGTAGGATGCGCAGGTG
Organism: Tonatia bakeri; assembly: GCA_004024845.1. Taxonomy (NCBI): domain Eukaryota; kingdom Metazoa; phylum Chordata; class Mammalia; order Chiroptera; family Phyllostomidae; genus Tonatia; species Tonatia bakeri. Next base: position 5,352 of record PVIA01004877.1, on the reverse strand, counting down.
GGAAGGAGTGTGGAGAGCCCCATAAGGACTCTCAGTGTCCCCTGTGACTCAGCTGCTCACAGGGGATATAGGTGCAGACCCTTCCAAGGACACCTCCCCCCTTCCCCCCCGCCCCACCTGCCACTCCGGCTTCCAGGTGTAAGCAAGAAAGCTGAGGTGTTCCTGAGGAGAAGCCATGTGGCGTAGTGGTTAAGCACACTGGCTTTGATGCCCGTGTCTGATCCTGGGGAGCATAATTTACTAGCTGAGTGAACTTGGGCAAGTCTGGGTAACTTCTCTGTGCCTCAGTGTTCTCATCTATAAAATGAGGATGCTAATACAGCACCTGCCTTCTGGGGTATAATAACTACCCAGCTGATCCTGGTCCCCTTGAGGATTTCCTCAGGGAGGCCCCTCCTGAAGGTAGAGCTGGGTGAGGGCCCAGGTGACAGCTCTGTGGATGGCAGACGCCTCCACCAGACCAGCATCAGCATCTTTACATGCAACTAATTCCAGTGCCTCATTGTACTTATAAATGAACTGAGTACAGAAAGGGGAAGTAGCTTGTCCAAGGTCACACAACCAGAAAACCAGGTGTCCCCTGGCCCCCACCCCCAAATGGTCCTTTTGGCCTGAGTCCCGACATGCTGGGGAAACAGTCTTCAAGAGGTGGGAAGACATGCCAGGGGGAGGGGGCACAGGTCTGGCTGTCTGTGAGACAGGCACAGAGCAGGGGTTCCAGAAGGATCGCTGTTGACCCTGGTGCTATGCTTTGGGGGCATTTCTCACCTATCATGCTCCTACTCAGGTTAGAGGGCCATTTCTTTCTTCCCCCTGGCTCCAGGGGAGATCAAGTCTGCTTCTCCCAGCACGCCCCCTGCCCTCCCCCACCACCAGGGGCCACAGAAGAAGTTCAGAGAGCAGAGGGTGGACAGAACACCCAGACACTGAAATGGCATGCAGCTAAAGTTTTTTCCAGGGTTGTACCCGTGAAGTGTGTGTTTGGGGATGTGGTCGGGGCTCTTGAGGCCTGAGAATCAGTAGATGTGGTTTTCCGTTTTAGCTTTGTGGCCCTGGGCTTGTCGCTTCTCACTGGGCCTCGGTTCTCTTCCCTGAAAAATGGGGGTAATGACCTTACTTGGTGTGCTGATAAAGGTTCACCAACCAGCTCTCCAAAACAAAGGGGCTCCAATTTATCATTTGTAGTATTTACTAATATCTGTAGGAAACAACCCCCACCAAGGCCAGTTTGGGCTGATTTCACTGAACAGGGATCCAGAAAGAGATGGACACAGTTGGCTCTCGCAAGCCCAGAGCTGCCGCCTCCAACACACCACTGCCTGCTCCCCTGTGGGGCAAAGGGCAGGTGAAATGAGATGAGAGATACAAAGTGCTTTGCACGCTGCAGAGTGCTTTATAGATGTGCAGTTGCGATGACAATCATCCTCGCAGTCCAAGGAACCCGGGGCACACGGAGAGCCCTGGCCTAGCTCCACCCAGAAAGTAGGGGGAGGTTGTGGGTTGTGGGTGCCCACACTCAACGTCGTGCAGGGGAGCTCCCTGGATCTGAGCAAGGAGAAGAGCTGACTGGACCTCCTGCGTCCGTCTGCTGGTATTTGCAAACCCACGTGGGTCTGGACGCAGATGCCATCCCCAGGACCATCAGAGAACCTCCTGAGGGATCCAAAGCAACGGTCACTCCCTCCTTACTCTAATCCCCGTGAGTTTCTTAAAGACTTATTTGTTTACTTTCAGAGAGAGGGGAAGGGAGGGAGAAAGAGAAGGAAAGAAACATCGATGTGCAAGAGATACATCAAACAGTTGCCTCTCGAACGTCCCCAGCTGGGGACCTGGCCCACATCCCAGGCATATGCCCTGACTGGGATTTGAACCAGCGACCTTTCGATTGGCAGGCTGGTACTCAAACCACTGAGCCACACCAGCCAGCCCCCATGAATTTCTACAGCCATTCCACTACACGGGGATGGCTGAAATGATCTCTGAGATCAGAGAATCACGAGGAGAGAAGTTTAGTCTTTGCAAAAGGGGTAGGAGGATATCAGGCAGATGGAGGTTGGGGGGCAGGAAGAGGCATTTCCTCTACTCTGTCTGCCCCCACACCTAAAGCTCATGCTTTAAATTAACTCTGCCCCACTGTTAATTATTAATAATAGCTATCATTTATTGAGCACATACTACACATTAAGCTATTTACAAGCAATATTTCATCTAATCCTCCAGAGAGGTACATATTATTATCCCTATTTTACAAATGAGGAAACTGAGGCCTAGGCCAGGAAGTCAAGAAACTTGTCCCCCAGAGTCCCACAGTTACTGGGATTCAAGTCCAGTCCTGACTCCAGAGCTCCTGAACTAGATCGTCCAACTTCGGGAGCTCCACCGGCCACTCTGGGTTGGGGGCAGGAGCCAAGGCAGCCTCACCCCTCTCCCCACAGCGAGCCCCTCCATGTGAGGGACAGCACTCCCTGTCTCCACCAATTAGAGCCCCTCAGCCCACCCCTGAGGCAGGGTGGTCTTTTGGAATGCAGTTGGTGGAGGACTCCCTCTTTCTGGGACTATGTGATCTTAGGCAAGTCACTTAACCTCTTCTCTCAGCCTTCTTTCCTCGTTTGCAAAATAGAGCTCTGGCTGAGGCCACCAAGGGGGTGTCATGGTCCCCGAATCAGGAGTCATTATTTTAACACCTTCCCAGAGGAAACCCTGCACAGAGGGACTTCTGCATCCTCGATGCAAAGCAAGAGAGGGACCTCCCAACTCTGCATAGCCTCCCAGGCTCCAATCCTGCCCCAGGGGCTTGGAGGAGGTGGGTGGTGGTTTGGCCAAGCCACGGTATGAAAGTCAAGACTGTGCATTGAAGTCTTCAGTTAAGATCTCTGACATGCAGGAGCTCAGCTGTGGCTACAGGCAATGTCTTAGGACAGAGGGACTGACGCAGGGATGGGGGTTAGACAGATGCTACAGGGGTCCTTCTGGGAAGGCCGGACCCTCAGTAGGAGGTGCAGCCCAACCTGGGCTCAGAGAGGCTTCCTCAGGTTCATGTCTCAGAGGAGCAGAGCTGGGGTCTGAGCCCCCAAAGGCCGGGCTGAGTGAAGGCCAGGCAGACAGGGCAGAACTAGCAAAGGGCAGCTGCCACCTCAGCATGGGGCCATTAGCCAGTCCTCCCAGGCCCGTCAGGCCTGAAGCAGCGAGGCCATCAGGAAACTGGAGTCTGGGGTCAGAGACCACAGCCACATTGGGCCAATGAAGCCAGATGTGCCACGTGTGTCCTTAAGCGTTTTCTACGTGCGGGGCACCTTATACACATACTCTCTCTTAATCTTCTTGACAACCCTTTGAGGTGGATTCCCAGTCCCCATGGGACAGAAGAGCAAAGGACGATACAGAGAATTGCACAGTTCGTTCAGATTCGCTGAGCCAGGATCCTGTGACACAGCTGGGATTCAGACTCAAGTCAGCTGAAATCCTAATCCCTTGCTCTTAACCACACTTTATTCTGCCTCTGGAGAGGGGCCGACCATCGCCCCACAGGTACAAAGCGTGACACCTGTGGGAGGAAGAGTCCCCCCACCCCCAACCTTGCCTCTGGAAACTCTGGGCCACGGCCAGGTGTGACAGGCGGGCCCCAGCTGTCCAGGAGCTGTCCAGGGAGCGAGGGCCAGACCAGGCGGTCATGCGGAGCCAGAGATGGGCTGCCCTGCACCTTGGGCCCCATGCCTGCTCCATTTTGGTGTCCAGTTACGGCCAGCTCGGCGCTTCCCTGGTCACGCCACATTTAGCATTGCCGAGTGAGCGGGCGCCTGGACATGGAGAAGGGGCGGTGGAGACTCTTGAAGGGGCGGGAGAGCCTCCCACCAGGCCCCCCCTGGACCCTAGCTATCAGCCCCCTCCACCACTGATCCCCTGAGGGACTTTGGGCAAATGCCTTGTCGCTATTAACCCCCTGTCAAACAAAAGAGATATGTAGTTTACTGAGCAAAGATGTGCTAACCCCAGGCTGGGCACTGTGGAGTCACCAAGGCCATCCCTCCTTCCCAGAGCTCCTAGGAGAGCACGGCTAGGGAAATGTGCAATTATCCTGCTCTGCCTGGGTGGGTCTTGGGTAGGAAGCATAAGTGTGAACCTCATGCTTTTCTTGTGGTCTGCCCTCTCCCAGCTTATCCCACCCCCACTGTGACCCTCACCAAATGAAGAAACTGTAAGACCAGTGCAGCCTGCAGAGTCAGACAGATGTGGGTTCGAATCCTTACTCTACCAAGGACTAGCTCTATAACCTGGGCAAGTTACATAACCGCCCCCCACCTCAGTTTCCTCATCTGAAAAGTGGGATTAATAATGTACTTTCCTCTTGGATGTTCTAATAAAACAATGAGAAAAATCCTCCAAATCATTTACACAGTAGTCAGCCTAGATCAGGCATTCAGTAAACGGTAACCTTTATCAGAGATCATGTAGGTAAAGAGGAGTGAATTTGAGAGAAACTGCCCTTTGCACGTGGGGGAGAAGGAAGAGATCTGAGTATGATAATGATAGTAACAGCCATATAATAAGGATATTAATAATGACAGCTGGCGTTTACTGAGCACTGCCTGCATGCTAGGCACTGGGCTACTCAGTGTGCATGATTCCCTCTGGTCCAACATGCCCCCAGGGGAGGCCCTAGCTCTCTCTCCAGTGTGGGGACGATGATGCTGAGGCTCCAAGAGCTTTGCTGGTGCAGCCGGCAAGGAAAGGCTGAGGATGGCTTTGAGCTGAGTCCTCCACCGCACAGCTGTGCTAGGGACAGTGTACTCCCACAGTTCTAGAAGGTCTGAACAGAAAGAGCCCTCAGATATCGTGTAGTCTAGCCCCTTGTTTTTTGGTGGTGAAACTGCAGCTCAGAAAGGGCAGTGGCCTGCACAAAGTTTGGAAGGCATAGGAGAAAACAGCACAGGCCAGGCACACCGCAGTGGGCCGGTGGCGATGTCCCCTGTGCCATGCCGGGTTCCCAAGGCCACCAGCAGTCAGGTCCTCTCAAGTCCCCAGTTCTACAATGGTCATGCCAGCCAGGCCAAGGTGCCCAAGGATGGCACCACAGGCCTGGCCTCTGCTGAGGGCTGGTCACCTGCAGTATGAGGACCACTCCCACCCCAGGCCTGGGCCTGGCCCACTTCCTTCTTTCTTCAGCTCCCCTTCCTCCCAGGACCACCCACTTGCACAGCCACTGTGCAGGGACTGCTTGCCTCAGTTGCCTAGCCCAGTCCTTCATTGTGGAGACTGGAGACAGAGCACAAGGAGCCGGAGGTGGGGTCTTTCTGGGAACCGCTAGTTCACTGCTCTGCAGCTACAGAGTCTAGGGCACCAAGCCCTCCCTCC
>PVIA01004876.1:95042-127348 GCA_004024845.1 Tonatia bakeri | reverse complement strand
GACACAGAGTGCCTGAAGAATACAGATTTTATACAAAAACAAAGTGCAACGTTATCAGATGTCTCAGGTTCACCTGACCTACTCGTGTAATGTGTTTTCCCCCCAGAAGATATCTTGATCTTGGCTTAAGGAAGGAAGATCCAGTCTGCGCACAAAGGAAATAACGCTGGTAAAGATACCTCTCCGGTTGCCAAAGCGACGAAGTTTTCCACAGTCTTGGGCACAACTTTCCCAAAGAGGCCAATCACGATTCTGCCAACATCTTTGTCTCCAATCCTCACATCCAAGAAAACCTGCGTGTGGTGGGAAGACAGAGTGGAAGGTTACATGGAAGAGCCATATATGCGAAGTAAGTAAAAGTTAACATCTGTTCACACACAGAAGCCCTGCCCACCAGTATTTTACAAAGGGGTCATGAAGGAGCACAGTACAAGTTAAAGGAAATCTAATTCCATTTTGTGGGTGGATTTCACACACAAATATTCACTCAGCAAACATTTATTGCACACCACCTATGGGCCTGACACTGTGGTAGGTACTGGTTTAAAGTTTGACTCAGTACGGTCTGAGTCAGCCAGTAAAGTCTCCACGAATACCATGGGCCCCCACACCCGAGGCAAGCACTGCCGCTACTTCCTGTCTCCCAGTTTGTGAATGAAGGTTAGAGTGGAAACTGCTTCTTCTGAAAGGTAATGCTCTCTAATCTCGGCAGAAGCAAAAAAAATTGGTGAAGAGATAAACAGGCGGGCCATCCAGATTTATTTTTCTGTCAAGGAGACAGCAAAAGATGGTCCGAATACACAGCAGTGCTCCAGAAGGCACCATGAGACACCAGGGCCCCAGCCTCGCCCAGAGGACATCAAACGTGACACACAGGTCCTGACAAAACCATCTGCCCTGTAAACTTAGAGACTGAATTCAGTCACCACTGTCATGTTACACGAGGGGGATGTGTTCTTTTTCTGTCACAACTTCTTAGTACAGAAGGAAAAAACACGTACCCAGAAGTGAATGTGAGTCCCTCTTTCGCAGATAAACTTTAAAAGATCTCTTGCTCCTTTTTTTTAACTTTTCATGTGAAATGATATTATACACATTTTGCCTCACAAATCACTGTATGAAGATGATTCTGAGACAGAACGCTTGAAAAGGCCATGGAGTCGGAGGGCATTCTATTAGCAAGTTCAGATGATATGAACCAATTTAATGTTTGAATAGGTAAAAAAAGACATTCAAGAGATGGCTTTAAACATATAAGAAGGCTTGTCAGAGAAAAAAAGATGTCTTAGAGTTTAGAAAAATCACAAAGTAAAGACTGTCAACCTTCAGTTTAAGACAAGAGCTTCTACCAATACATCAGTACATCTGTCACGGAATGATGTGATATTTAGTGTTCCATGTGGCGTTTTACAAGTTTTACATGGTCAAGCGGCAACAACTGCATTGTTGTTTATACAACGGAACCATAGAGAATGCGTGGAAGGCCTTGAAATGAGGCAGCGTCGTAGAGGAGAGTGGCGCGACACGGCTGCGCTGACACGCCCGAGCCTGGTCCCACGCAGCTGGTGTCAAAGAGAAGCCACCTCTCCAAAGGGACTTCCAAGCCCGGGAGTCAATTCCCTAACAGGTAATAATGAAGCAGCACCAGGAAAAGAAGCAGGGCCATAATTTTAGAGAAACACCATGTAAGATACTAGAAAAGCCTACCAGACTGTTAAAATAAAGAAGAGCAAATATAGCCCATGAATGCTTAGAAGGCAAAGAGAATAAAATTTGGGAAGGATGAGAAGATGAAAAGAAGTCCCAGTCATCCAGCATAACTCAATAAAATCTTATTTTCTTACACACAGCCTAGCACACATTATCGATACAATTCCTCCCTCCACCCGCCCCTAAACTGTGGTGTCCTTTAACTTCATGAGTAATGGGTAGCAAGAAAACATGGCAGTTTTCCCAACTCTAATGGAAATGGTAAAATATTATTTCTTATTTAGTTAATAAGTACTCATCAAAGATCCATGTGAAAAGCAATGTAAAGTTACAAGCTACACGAGAGAGTCCCTGTCCTAAGGTAGCTGAAATCAAGAGATGGGACAAGTAAAGGGATAACCACAGTACAAGGCAGCATGTGACAAGCACCCAGGACACTATTGCCAGGTGAGGGGGATAGAAAAGGGCTGCGGGGAAGCATCTGGAGGAGGTGCAGATGGAAGGAAGCAGCCTCCAGGGACAAGAATGGGCCTAAGCCCCACCTAGCAGAGTTCTTTCTGGAACCAAAGCACCAAGGCAAGAGATGTGGTCTGTGTGCAGAGAAGTAGTGTAGCCCCTCTGACCTCACCAGAGGGTAAGGGAGGCCCTCAGCAGTTCCAAAAGCAGAAGGGTTTGGGAAGGCAACAGAGAGAAGGTAAAGAACAGAACCCAAAGCAACTTGGGACTTCCTCAAGTGGGGGCAGGGGAGAATCCGGGGACTCTTAGACCAGTTCAAGAATGAGGCACTACGGCCTACACTGGGTGGTTGGTGGCTGGAGGGACTGAAAGGACACTGTAGTGGGGAAAGGGACTGATATCGCAGGGGAGAACACGGAGGAGGGGAAGGAGGAAGGAAGCAAACATGACCTAGTCAGGGGTGTCTCAATGTTCTTTACCTGCCTATCTTATATAATTAATCCTCACCACAGCCTGTGGGGACAGGCAGGCACTATTCTCACCAGTTTGCAAAGGAGAAAAGTGAGGATTAGGAAGGTTAAGTGATTTATCAAGATTTCTCGCCAGAAGTGTGAAAACCAAAATTTCAGTCTGAGGATGTGTCCAACTAGATTCTGATTTATCATTAATTAGGCTCTCGCAATCTAGGCAGGGAATCCCAAGGGGTAGAAAAGGTGATTTTAGATCCCTAGTGCCCAGCACACTATCAGCTCAAGGAAGACTCAAAAAAATGCTAAACAGCTCAGTGCTAAAGGAGAGGCAGGGCACACACACACCCAGCCAGAGTGAGTCGGCCCCAGGTGGCTGCCAGGCAAACTTACTTTACACCTTCTTGCCCTGAGATCTTTGCTCTGTGCCCTTGGGAACAGGCCCTGTGCTCGACAAGGGGTGGGGTGGGGGTGTAAAGACCCTACCTTCGTGTAGCTTACAGTCCCACAGAAGGGCAAACACACATACCAGTAGCTGTAATATAATGGGAAGTTGGGTTTTATGAGGCAAGTACAGACAAAATAAGGCCAGAGGTGGGGACTGTCTGTGGGGATCAGGGCGGGTATCCTGGAGAAGTTGGTACTTGGATCCCAGGTTGCTCTCGAGGAGCCGGCACCTCAGCACTTCTTTTTTTCCCCCTTGAAGAAGCTGCCCCTGAAAGTGATATAGAAATTTGGGGGCACCGGAGGTGGGGAGAAATAGGGGAAGAGTGAAGGGGCACTCTCTTAGCCTGGCCCTAACCCTGGTAGGGTTAATCCTGCTTCCATTTCTAAAGTAAGCTGTGCTGGCAAGGAAACACAGCTCCACCACCAGCTGGCTCTGAGCTCTTGTTCCTCGTCTGTAAAAAAGATGATTCCTTTCAGGTCTGCACTGCTACAGAGTGATTAATAACATAAGTAATTCCAAAACCGGGAGCTTCAATCAGAACTAAGCACTTTGCCTGCTTTATCACATCGAATATTCGATACTCTAGCAAGATTATTTCCATCTCCATTTTACAAAGGAGGAACCAGAGCCACAGGCATCAGACAACCTGCCCAAGATCACCCAGCCTAGTCTCATGGCTACTCCCTGCTGCAGAAAGTGCCAGCAGCTGTGACAAGAGTACAGCTGGAAAGGTGGCAGCATTATATTCTACAATGTAGGTGCCTGACCACACAGAACCCGTGGCTCTGCTGGAAAACACAGGCCTGGAGGTGCCAGTTCAGTGGATTTTGAGACCAAGGAGCCTGATTGCCCCCCAGTCCTGAGCCTCTTTAGCTGGGCAGGAAGCTGAGACAGTAGCCTGGGATTCGTGGACTAGGTGAGTACCCTTAAAGGGCCCTGCAGGGGGACAGCAACTCACACCTCGTGTGTAGATTCCTATTTTTAGAAATCAGAGGAAAAGGCAAAAACTGCTAGGGAAAAGAAGACACTAGAGCAGTGGCCAATTAACCTACTTTTCCACACTCGGAGAAATAATTTTCAGTGTCTCCATTTTCCAATAGATTTTGATGTTTAAAAAAGTAATTAATGAAACAGAGTCCAGTCTGAAGAATTGCCTACATAATCCCGGAGTAGAACACATGGAAACTTCCTCAGTGACAGCATCTTAAACTAGGGGCTAAGATGCTCCAGCTCTTCCCCTCCTGCAGCCACAAGCTTCTTCCTGTCCTGGCTCCCTCTTCAGGCGGTTTCCAACCCAGGCTGCACACCCCCAATGAAGGTCATTCATTGGCTTGCTCTGGGGTGGGTTTCTGCATCGGAAGGTTTAAAACTTCCCAGATGAAGCTTGTTCCCAAATATAACAGGTGACACCCTCACACTAAGAAATTCTCCATTGTTTATCTGAAATCCACATCTCACTGAGCCTCCTGTACTTTATCTGGCAATCCTAATCCCTTCCCCCACTCCCTTTCTACACGTCAGCAAATTTTGTTATGCCTCCAAAATCTATTCCAAGTCCCTCCCTTGCTCCCCACTTCCACAATTACCACTCTAATCCAAGCCACCACCATCTGGACTTTGGCACAGAGCCCAAATGACCTCCCAGGTCATTCTCCACTGAGCTGCCATAGTTAATTGTGTAAAAGCATATATGAGATCCTGTCAAACCCGTGCTTAAAACCCGTCAGCAGCTCTAACTGCCCTTAGCATAAGACGGGAAATTCTAAGAGTAATTGCCTCAAAACCCACACTCCTGTGACCTCTGAGGCTCTGCATGGTCTTGCTGCTGCTCAGCCCCTGACCACATCTCCCGGCCACCCTCCTCACATCCCTGTGGTGAAGCTACACTGTCCCAGGCAGGCCATGCTCTTCCCAGGGGAGGATGGCTTTCCTGTCTGGAGGCCCTTGCACATGCACTCAAGTTTGCCTCCCTAACTTTTTGCCAGGCTGGTTTTTCTTACCCTTCAGGTATTTTTAAATGCCACCCAGGCTATATTAGGCTTATTTCCTTTATCACTTCATAACTTCATGAACTTTATGTTTATGGCTGTATCCTAAGAGACTCAAATATATTTGCAGATTGAAGGAAGCTCCCCACCCCTCTTTCAGCTCTGTGGCCTGCACAAGCCATTTCCCAAAACTAGATAAGCCCAAAAAGCTCAAGGGGCTAGGAGTGGAATCAGTGCTCAAAACAATCCCCTAACTTTATCTCACACAAGTGGCCCCCCGTGGCCTTTTGGTTCACTCCTGCTCCGCCAGATGTTGGGCAGAACCTACTCCTCCTCACCCCTTTGACCTCCCCTCTTCTCAGGTGGGATGTGGGGCAGATTTAAGCATTGTGCTAGTTCCACAGTCCCATTTCCACTGTCCAACACTGGACTGCTGTTAAGGCCACTTGTAGCTGCCCCTCCTTCCAGATTCCAAGACACTACTGTCAGTCAGTTTTTATAGCAGTGGTAACGAGCAACCAAATCATCTTCTCCCTCTGTTTCTCCCTGCACCCTACCATTATCTTCTAACCTTGGGTAAATATGCTGGAAAAAGAACTGAGGCTGGAAGGGCAGCCCATGGCAAATTTTATGTCCCTCTAATCTAGACAAAAAAGCTGGCCCATTACACAGGTGCCACCTGGGCCTGCGGCCAGCACCATCCCATCCCAAGCCTAGGGCCTGTGCACCAGTCACTGAAGACTGAAAACGAAGCTCTCCCTCCCTGGCAAGGACCTGGTTGCTAAACAGGGGAGGACAGCCTCTCCTGGAGCACAGCTTGTAACAGTATGCTGGGACACCACCTGAACAGGGGCTGGACCTGGGCTCTTCCATGTTGGGTGACATCCCAGCTGCAACCCCCTGGGCTCAGAGCGTGTCTCCTCCTCGCATCCCTGTCCCTCCCACACTCCTCCTGCTTCTGTTCTCCAGTCTACGCCACGCTGAAGGAAGTACTCGGGCTGTCTCCTTCCTGGAGAAAGGGCCCACCGGTTCCGGAAGCTTCTTCTAACCCCTGGGCCGGTCACCTTGTACCACAGACCAAGGGGACAAAGTTCAAACAGCCGCCTATGCTGGAGATGGGCTGGGACTCTGGCCAGCACCCCACAAATCATCTCGGAGAGTGCCCCCGCCCCGCCGCTGCGCAAGCAATCCCCTCTCACCAGCCCCGCCCACTGCCTCCCATCCTCTGCCACCTCCACGCAACCCAACACAAATGTCCGGGTCCCCAAAGCTCCCCCATCCTTCAGGCTGCCGGGAGAGGAAGTTGCAGCCTGCCGCTCTGTCACCTTGGCCGTCACTGAGGGGCCTCGCTTGCGGAGGCCCGAGGACCCCGCAGAAAGCACAAGTACGCCAAGCCCCAGGCAAAGCACCAAAGGTAGCAGCAGCCGGGAACCTGAAACCATGGCGAACAGACGGCAGTGCCGGTAGTGACTGCAGCGGCTCGGGTTCTTCAGCGGGTTCCTAGACCAGTGGCGGGACTCCCAGCCAGCTGCGCCTGCGCGCTCCCGGTTGGGGGGGGGGGGGGGGGGTTTGGGAAGGGATAGGGAAGGGATGGAGATGGGGCGGTCCTGGCAGGGCCGGAACCCTGGGCGTGCTCCTCCCAACTTTGGCTCAGTGAAGAACTAGGGACTTGCAGAGGCTCGCAGCGTAGGGTGCAGCCCGTGCTGCGCCAGCGGCAGGAGCCTACAAGGCCACGAGCGATCCCGGGCTGTTGAGGCAGGCTTGGCTAGTGCCCAGGAGCTAAGGGGTTCGCTCAGGCACATCCAGGAACCCACCGCACGAAAGTCGAGGACTCTTCTGTCTACCAGTCCGCGGCAATTTGCGCACCGCTTAGGGGAGGAATGGTGGCGGACCCGGTAGGGGCGACTCTGCTGACGCGTGCCCCGTCAGTGACCTCAGCTGCCTTCGGAGTATCCTCTGCAGCGGCTGCCAGGTTTCACTGTTGCTTCAGAGCCCTTAGCTAAGTTTTGGACGGCTCTCAGAACTTTGGGACCCCTAGATGGGTTGACTCAATTATACCTGATGAATAACCTCTCGTTGTGATAATTCTCTTTGGGTATATAATTTTTACAAATTTAAGAATAATGTTTAGGTAGATGATGTAATGACATGGGGAAATGCCCACTATATTTTTAAATGGAAAACTAGGGTTACAGAATCTCAGAAGTTCTGATCTCAAACTGTGAAAATAACAGAATTTTCTTAAATGGAAAGAAATGCACCAAAACATTTACAGTAGTTATGGTGATAGAATTATGGATTTTTGTTTTCTTTGGAATCTTCTGATTTCAGGTATTTTACATTGACATGTAAGTATTTTATAATCAATAAAATGTTGTTTTAAAACTCAATTCCTTTTGAATTAGTACTTCAAAATAACTTTTATTTTAGAATAACAGCTCCAAAATTAACTACAAATTAATAATAGTATTCTCTTGGTTTTCTTGGAATACAAATTAATAATAGTATTCTCTTGGTTTTTCCAAGTCATGACCTGGTCTCATGACTTTCAAGCCAAGATTTCCCTCAGGTAAACAGGATTTCTATAGGTAACTAAGATTAGGTCTAAAATTACACCAGAAGTGTTAATATACAACAGGAGTGACCTCTGCTTTTGAGGGGAGGACAGAACACTTCTGAATTATTTTGATAGTTCAGTCCAGCGAAGGATCTAATGTCTGTCTTCATCACCCCCAACCCCAATAAAGAAAGAGTCCCCATTTTGTCTCAGGCGAAGGGAGTCAGAGCACTTATCCCACTGAATGGCTGTATGCATTTACCTGTTTTCATTGTTGTAATTGTTTTTGTGTAACTTCTATCAGAGTGGAAGGGCCACCAGAGCAGGGAGCACACCTGTTTTTTTTTTTTTTCTTTTGATGACCCAGGTCTAATAAAATGCCTAATATGTAGTGATTTCTACATGAATCTTGTTGAATGAATACAAGCATCTAATTTAATTTTTTTAATGGGGAAGATGCATAAAAATAAAAGTGCACAAAATGTAACTGTACATATCAGTGAATTACCACAAACCCAACTTAGAATCCCCTTTAAGAAATGAAATATTTTGTCAGCTCTTTAGAAACTTCTTTTGTACCCCCTCTCAATTACTAACATTTCTCCCCAAATTAACCACAACCATGACTTCCACTACAGTTTAGTTTTAACTTTATATGAATAGAATTTTAGAGCATGCTGTATTCTTTTGCTCAAATTTATGTTTATGACATTCGTGTGGGCTTTCTTTTTGCGTGTAACTCTTGGTGCGTCCATTTTTTTTTTCTAGAAGAGTATCCATTTGTCCCAGCAAATCTTCTTTCCTCACTGCTCTGTAATGTTGCTGCTTTTGTAGAACAAGTGTCCATACATGTGTGGGTCTGTGGGCCCTTTATTCTGTAACACTGATTTATTTGTCTATCTTTGTGCCGACACCACATTGTCTTAGTGGACATAACTTTATAATAAGTCTTCATACGTAGTGGTACAGGTCCTCTCACTTTTTAAAAGAGATTCTTGGCTGTTCTTGACCTTCTGTATAAACTTGAGAATCAGCTTCTCAGTTCCCATAAACTGGGATTTTGATTGGGATTGCATTGTATCTATAGATTATTTTGGAAATACAGTGTATTTTTGATATTGAGTCTTCCAATTCATAAGCATGGCACATCCCTCCATTTATTTACATCTTCTTTAGTTCCTATCAAAATCTTAGAGTTGTCTGCCTAGAGATCTTACACATATTTTGTTAGATTGATTTCAAGATATTTGAGGTCTTATGTTTTTATAAATTGTACCTTTTTAAATGTTTATTTTACTGTTTATTATTATTACATTATAGTAAAATTAATTTTGTATTTTAATCTTGAATAGATAAACTTTGTTAAAAATGTATTCAAATGATTTATCTGTTAATTATTTAGGATTTTGTTCACAGACAACTATATTATCTATGAATAATGAGTTTTATTTCTTCCTTTCTAATTTTTATATCTTTTCCTTGTTTTTCTTGCCTTATTACATTGGTAAGGGCTTATAATACAAAAGGAAGTCACAATAATGGTAGTCTTTGTTTTGTGGGTTAAATATTGGCCCCCCAAAAGACATGTTGAAGTCCCAAACCTCAGTATCTGTGAATGTGGCCCTATTTGGAAATAGGATCTTTACAGATATAACCAAGTTGAGATGAGGTCATACTATAGTAGGGTGTGCCCTATTCCAATGACTGGTATCCTTTAAAAAAAAAGGATAGACAAAGACACAGAGAAGAAAACACCATGGGAAAACAGAGCCAGAGATTGGAGTGATGTGTCTTTAAACCTAGGATGTCAAAGATTGCTGGCAACCCCCGGAAGCTAAGAAAAAGCAAGGAAGGATCCTACCGCAAAGCCTTCAGAGAGAACATAGGCCTGCTACCTCCAGAACTGAGATAATACATTTCTGTTGTTTCGAGCAACCCAGTTAATGGTATTTTGTTATGGCAGCCCTAGGAAACTAATGAACTTGTGTTGGTTCCAATCCCCACAAGAAAAGCTTTCAGCGTTTTACCACTAAATCTGATACTTGCTGCAGGTTCTTTTGGGAGGTGACATCCTTTTTCAGCCTAAGATAATCCCTTTGCAGTCCTACTTTGTTAAGAGTTTTTATCATTAATTTTATCTATACTATTTATTGAAATCAACTGAAATAATCAGATGATGTTTTCTTATTCTGTTAATGTGGTAGATTGCATTGATTTTCAAATTTTAACCCAACTTTGCATTCTGGAATGCACACATATATTGGCCATTTAATATATTACTGTGTGTGGTGGGTTTTTTTGTAACCAACTTACCAATAAACAGAAAAAAAGTGCATTTTTCCTGGAGTTCAGGAACAAAAAATGCTAGGAAAAGTTTGATTCTGGCTTTCCAGTTCAGACCAAGCTAATTACCAAAATCTTACTTTTTAGTGGGTAAGCTTACTAATCTTATATTTTAGGTATTTGTATCTATATTCATGAGTCAGACCAGTCTGAAGTTTTCCTTTCTTGGAATTTCCTGTCACTTTATATCAGGGTCATTCTGCCCCTTCAACATGAGTGGGCTAATGATAGCTGTCCTTCTTGTGCTTTGAAAGGATTTGCATAAGATTACCATCAGTTCTTTTTGTAATGTTTGTTAGAAGCCATCTGGGCCTGGGGTAAGTATTCTTTACTGTGAAGTTGTCAATTACAAATTCAGTTTTTTAAAGAGTAGAAGGATTATTAAAATTTTATATTCTGTTGATTTTTACATATAGTATTTTTGAGGAACTTATCTTATTAATTTATATTTTAAAGTTTAGTTATTTAATATATCCTTTATAATTTTATAGGTCTACAGGACCCATAGTAAAAGTCTTTTTTATACTTGACATTGGTTATTTTTTCTTTTTCCTTGTGCAGCTTCACCCAGAAAGCAGGTAAAGATAATATATTTGATTTGATTTGATTCATTTATGTTTTTAATTTTATTATTTTCTTCCTTCTATTTTCTTTGAGTTTAACTGTTATTTTTCTACCTACTTGAAATAGACTCTTAATTTAGTGTTTTTAGCCTTTCCCCTTTTATATTGCTCAATTGGAATAATAAAATTCCCCTTAATAAGCACAACTTTCAATGTTCCCCAACTGTTTTGATCTGTAGTATTTTCACTGTCATTCCACTAAAAATATTTTCTAATTTATACTTTGTTTCTGTTTAGGTCCATGTGTTATTTGGAAGTGTAGTACTTTATTTCCAAAACATGGCTTTTTAAATTTTTTTAATTTATGCTATTAGAGTTGTCCCAATTTCCCCCCCTTTGCCCCCCTTCCCTCAGCTCCTCTTTCCCACAGTCAGTCCCTACACCGTTGTTCCTATCCATGGGTGATGCATGTAGGAGAGGTCTGACCTGGAAAAAGTCTAGCCGTTGATAAGAGAATGTTTGTGCAACATCAATCTAACCCAGCAGCAAAGGAGAGTGGACCGGAATGTGCAGGTGTGAGCAACGATGACTTCACTGTACTTGTCGGTGGGGGCTGGCAGATGCCATTGAGTGAGCATGTGTACTGTGTGGCTGTGGTATTCAAAATGACTGAGCGAGTAGAGCAACAAATCTGCATCATATTTTGCATTAAGCAGGAACATTCCTCTGAGAAAACCATCGGGATGACTCAGAAGGCCACGGCTGTGGGCAGCTGGTGACTGGCAGCCTCCTCACGACAACACGACTGGTTGTGCATCACGTCTCATGCAGAGATTTTTGGTGAGACATCAGATCACTCAGGTGGCTCAGCCCCCTACAGCCCAGATCTGGTGCCCTGCAACTTCTGGCTTTTCCCAAAACTAAAATCACCTTTCAAAGGGAAGAGATTTCAGACCATGAATGAGATTCAGGAAAATACAACAGCTGATGGTGATTGGGAGAACTGTGTGAAGGGGACTGAGGTGCCATTGTCCTATGTACAATGTTTCTTCTATCTTCTTCTATTAATGTCTCTAATTTTCATATTACAGGGCTGGATACCTTCCTCACAGACTTGGTGAAGTCTTATCCCTTCACCTTCTTTCAACCAGTTCCTACCTCCCCACTCCTTTCTTACAACTATCAGTCTATTCCTTGTTTCTATGCCTCTGACTCAACTTTGCTTGTTAGTTTGTTTTGTTTCTTAGATTGTAGTTTTAAGTGAGGTCATATGGTATTTGTATTTCACAGACTGGCTTATTTCCCTTAGCATAATAGTCTTCAGTTCCATCCATGCTTTTGCAAAAGGTAGAAAATCCCCTCTTTTTTAATGCTGCATGGTATTCCATTGTGTAGATGTACCAGTTTTTTTAATTTACTCATCTACTGACAGGCACTTAGGCTGTTTCTAAATTTTGGCTATTGTAAATAGCACTGCTAGGAACATAAGGATGCATATATTTTTTTGCATTGGTGTTTCAGGATTTGTGGGATATAATTCCAGAAGTGGAATCACTGGATCAAAAGGCAGTTCCGTTTTTAATTTTATGAGGAAGTTCCACAGAGTTTCCACAGTGGCTGCACCAGTCTGCATTCCCACCAATAGTGAACTAGGGTTTCCTATTCTCTACATCCTCTTCAGCACTTGTTTATTGATTTATTAATGATAGCCATTTTGGCAGGCATGAGGTGGTATCTCATTGTGGTTTTAATTTGCATCCTCTGATTTCTAATGATGTTGAGTATTTTTTCTTATTTCTGTGGGTATGTCTTTTAAAATGGCCTTTTTGTCAGTGATTTTCAGCTTAGTTGTGTTGTGATAAGACAACATACTTGTTATTATCTCATTCTTCTAAAATATGTAGAAACTTGCTTTATGACATTGGACCTGATTGACGTTGGAATTCCGCCCACATTGGATTCAATATTCTCTATATGTCCATTAGATCAAGTTTATCTATCCTACCTTTCATGTTTCTATCCTTATTGAATCTTTATTGGCTCATTATGAGTTACCGAGAGAAGCTTGTTAAAGTCTCTTATCATGACTATATATTGTCTATTTTTCCTTGAAGGTGTGTAAATTTTTATATGTCAAACCTAATACTATTTTTTGATGAATTGAGTTTTTTTATCACTATGAAGTGTCATTCTTTGTTTCTAGCCATGCTTCTTACCTTAAAGTCTGATACTACTATAACTCACCATCTTTCTTTTGGTTAATGAATGCATGATTTATCTTTTTCTATGATTCTACTTTCAGTTTTTCTGTCCTTATGGTTTTTTTTTAATTTAAAATGTTTCCATTACCATTGACATACAATATTAATTAGCTTCAGATATACAACATAGTGATTAGATATTTATGTATCTTATGAGGTGATCACCCCTATAAATCCAGTACCATGTTGTCTTTATGTTTTAATATATCTCTCATAAATAGCATAAATTGTTTTTTACTGAAGTTGAATCTTCATCTTTCATAGAATATGTAGCTTGTTTACATTCATATATTTACTTATATGCTTGGATTTAAATCTAATATGTTAATATTGTCTTTCAGTTGGTACCCTGTGTTATGTTCCCCTTTCTCTCACTTTTCACCTCACTCTGCTTTGATGTAACAGACTCTAGTAGTCTGTATCCCTCCTCTACTAATTGATAATTATACATTTCTTATTCCTCCTTCATTTATTACATTAAAGATTACAGCATGACTCTTGATTTTTGAAAGCCTAATGTTACCTGTTACTTTTCGTGTCTTTCTGGATAATACAAAACCTCAGGACACTCCATTTGCCTGTTCTGGAATGTTATGCAATAGTTGTCAAGTATATTATTTTTACCCCCACCATACATAATCATTATTGCTTGAGAAAGTCATAGACATTTAGAATTTTCCACATATTTACATTTTCATTGTTCTTCATTACTTCCTGTATTTATGACTTTCGTGGATCATTTTCCTCTTACCTGAAGAACTCCATTTGCTATTTCTTTAGCAGCTAGTCGCTGGTGAGAAATTATTTTATTTTTGTTTCTCTGAAAATATGTGTCATTCTAGATGAATATTTTTGTCCAGTGTAAAGTTATTTTCTTTTAGCAATATAGTATATCAATTCTTTATCATGTCTAGCTTCTATTATTTCTGTTAAGGAATCTGTTAGTCTAATTTGTTTCTCCATCCAAGGTAATGTCTTTTTTTTTTTTTTTAGTTTAGAGTATTTTAAGATTTCCTCTCTATGTTTGTTTCTTAAGTAGGTCTATTAGAATTTGCTTAAGTGTGTATTTCGTTTTCTTCATCCTGCTTGGGATCTATCAGGCTTCTTGACTCTGTGACTTGATATCTTTGGCCAGTTTTGGAAAATTCTGTTTAACTTCAAAGGTCACTTACAGTCAGTCTCACTACCTGATATAGTCATTCTCGTTTGTGTGCATTCATGTGTCATCTCTCCCACATGTTTTAAAAAACACTTCAACTGATATAATCACAGTGTAAAGTTGTGCAATTAAAATTAGTGATAAAATGTAAAACTAAACATTAATTATATGCATTATGTATTACATGTAGGCAAATTCAATGCACATATGAATTATAAAAAGGTTTAGATTATCTGTTGGCAGTTATCTTATTATGAAAATAAATAATGGAGGCATAATATTTTAGTAGCTTACTTCTCTTGTCAATATAATTTTGATTCATTAAACATAGACTGTTATGTTTATTAATCATTTATGAATACTAGAGAGTATAGTCTTATCATATTTAATTTTTTCCTAGTTATCAGAGCAAGTTTTAGATTTCTGCTACTCATAAAATAATTGTGTCTCTCAAAGCTACATTTCAGTGTCTTTCAAAACCCTTGATTTTTTGTTCACTGTTAACATTTTCCCTCATTTATGTAAATAACATTTTAGTTGAGTCAAATACTACTTCCCCTCAAATTACAATCTAACTAGCTCAAATACTTTTGTTAAATTAAGCTCATGGTTAGCAAGTAAACACCTACAGTGTTTATTAATTACTAGCTATTTGAATGATGAATTTTTGCCTGGGAAATTTCTTTCAAGTATCAGGATGTGGAAAGCATGCAGTAACCTTAGGGCAGCAGGAGGCACTAGGGTCCTCTGGCTAGGACTGGGATCAGTTTGGAATTACTGGGACTTTCATATTGTCCTTATGTTTAATATGCAGAGAAAGTATTCCTAGAGCTAGTCACCCAAATATTCTCCCCTTCATGGGATGCCCCTGCCTAACTTTCAGTGACAAAATCTTCAAAGAATTAAAAAATAATCTTGCTTTTATTTGCTCACCTGGACAAGACTGACCAACACTCTGAATGACAGATGATGACCCCGTTCTCACCCCCGACCCCAGCTCCGTCACCAACCAGAACAGTAGTGGTCACACCAACATGTGTTGGCACTTACCCACACTGGGCACTGGGACACAACAATTAGGATGCGAAGATGTGTGGATCCTGTCCTCAAAAAGCTTCAAAGGTACAATGCATACAAGAAAAAGGTTTAAGCTGTGTACCGTGACATTTGCTGCATCTAAGTCCATGTCCAGAGTATACAGCATGGGAGTGTCAGCTCACTGAGAAAAGTTGCAGAAGGGAAGTCTGACTTCCATTGAGCTCCTACTACATACAAGGCAGACTGCATACAATATTCCCTTTACACTTGTGAGTAGGTATTGTTAGAAACAGATAAAATGAGGAATGGATGTTCATCTGGAGTTCTAACATGCATGCTTCTATGAAATTCAAGTATGATGGAAATTTCACAAAGAGTTAACAAAATGAGTGGTCAAAATAGATAATTTAGGGAGAGTGGAGGCATGATGAGAAGAGGCAAGAAAGTGTATGGTTCTTGGAGAGTGAAGTAGCAGATTGGTTAAGTGTTGATTATGTTCCAGAAATTAAGGGAAATCTGTTTGTGCAAGGGGACGGAAATCTGGTTCAGGAAATCCTGATGATCCCTACTTCATGCAGAGCTGACCTGAGTGTCTCGTGTGTCTGCCTTGATAGTCCAGTCAACCTTCTGAACAAATTCTTTGTAGACAGTGTGTTACTAAATTGATCTGTATTTTTATGTTCTCTCCCAGTCACTGTTATTTACTATTCACCAAGGCTGCCAAATTTTAAACAGTTTTGGTATAAATGTTTGTTTCTAAGCCTTTGCTGATAGATGTGTTTTATCTAACAGTCATGGAATCCATTAACATGAAGCACTAAAATGCAGAAAGAAACCGAAGAGATTTATAAGCATATGAAATGCCCTCACCAGAGACAGTTGAAATAATAAATCCAAAGTCAAAGGAATATTTGTGAAGTTATTAGCAGCAAGTTTAACTACTTGAAAACATGTTTTGTGGAACTGAGTCATACTATATATTATGCTTAATTTAAAAGGTAAAATGCAAATTGATTCTCATTTATTAGTAGCGACTTCTCATTGTGTTTAAGGAAACCCTACTGTTGTAGAAGAGAGAAATCCAACTTCATATGTTTCTGTGACATTTGCCTCCTTGGTAATAGAAATTGCCTGAATGATTTTTTTTTAAATTGGAAATTTGATGTACTTGAACAACAATTAAAATTTTAAAAATATGGAAATTTGGGAAAGCTCAAATTGTCAGTATTTTTAAGTGACATTAAAAGACATCCAGCATTACTGTTTTACAAGAACACCAATTCTGAACCCAATTGCTGGTAGCAACAGGAGTCTAGAGGGCAATTTTTTCTTGGCTGCAACTTAGGCTATAATTAGCATCCTCAGAAATACACATGCCCCACTCCACTAAAAAAAAAAGTTGGCTAGTCAAATGGTGGCATCTATCTCCTCGTTAAAATATCAGATTGACAAAGTGCATGTGTGACTCTGTTTCAAAAAGTTCCAGGTCTTTTAAACATTGGCATTCTTATCATTTTGTGTGTTGGGTGCTGGCTGTAGGCTAGCAGTGTCTGTGCAGATTTCTCCTGGAATATCTTTCCCTCATCAACCGATAAGCCAGTCACTCTGAGGATTTCTGGTTATGAGCGCTGCTTCGGAAAGAAAGCCGATAGCACATATTTGAAATTGTTACAGTAAAGCGTCCTTCTGGTTTTGCTTGCTTGCCTGTTTGTTTCCCATTTAAAGGTAAGTCTAAAGGCCACTGAGCTTTCAGGTTGAGATGGCTGGGGCACTAGAGTGCCAGGTTAGTTAGCATGCTTTCCTTTGGAGAGAAAAGACGCTGCTATTATAAATATATAATATGTGTTCACTGTATTGGGGCTAATCTGTGGCCATAAAATTAGAGTCAAATGTAAGATAAAATGCAAGCCACTGTTTCCATGTCAATCTATACAGCCCAGGTGTTGCATTCTTTTAGGAAGGAAAACCACATTCTTAATTGCTCCTTAAACATGTAGCTCTGGGTATGGGCCTATTATAACATAGTGCTCTGGGATATCTTTTGTGGTAATACATAAATTATGAGTTTAAGAAATGTTTTTGGACGATGTAAGATGATCTACAGAAATGAAAAAGCATTAAATCTTGTTTCTCCTGTAGCATCAATAACAAAAATTATTTAAAGGGAAAGATTTTCAAATCTTATAAATCCCACAGAGTAATTTTCAAATGTAGCAGCTCAACATTGAATTTGTAAAGGTAGTAGGGAGAAAAAAAGCTAATCCCAGCCAGGCAGAAAGAGCCATGGAGACTAACACAGGGTGTCTCAGGCTGCACTCTGGGTCCCCCACCTGCCCTCAGGCCACGCCGGCTCCTTGTGAATCTCCACACGCTTCCTCTGTGCTGCCCGCCAGACTGCGAGCCAGGCCAGCAGGATTGTGGCGGGCAGAAATGCCCTGCCCCATCTATCCTGCTTCTAGAATCTTGCGATATCAGAACAGCAAGGGCCTTAATCCAGTGCCCCTCACTTAGGAGATAAGAATGCTGAGGTCAGGGAAGTGAATACCTACGCGCAGGGCTGACTCTGCACGGCAGCAGTCCCCCCTCCCCCAGAGAGGGGAGGGGGGCAGCCCCTCTCTGCTTCACAGCTGGTCTGTGCCCCAGGCAGCCAGCAGAGGACTTCCCAGCAGTGGTGGCCACAGTTGGCCTGTTTTCAAGGATAAGCCCAGATGGAAGTTTTTAAATAGAGGAGAAGGGGGATTTATACCTCTCTTTCTACCCAGAGCACATCATAAGCTGATGTGAATGGTTCTGAAAAGCCTCCAAGGTTTCCATTCAGTGAGGGAGCATGCCAGAGAATCTTGAAAACTGTTTTCAATAACAGGACCCAATAAAGTCCTTCAAGGCTTGATGTAAATCTTGGAATTCTAGACTCTTGTGGTTTGAAGGGCTTTATGAAGGTGATGTTTTGTTATAAGTGGGTGACTTTTAAGCTACAGTTAAAAAATACCAAGGTTATTAACTCCACCATCAAGAGGTTACTAAAAATGACTGCCTTCAACTAAGTTATTATAAAAATAGTTTTTCAAATTTTTCTTAACTCTTAAACAAATCAGTGGGAAATTATTAGTCACAATGATAGTTGTGTTTGCCTTGTTACAAAGGTGGGTATTGAATGCAGAATTTCTATATAATCACTGAATGCATAAATATCAGTTCTGAATTGACCTGTGTATGGTAAATTGTTGAATGGCCACAAATCCCACCTCCACCCTATCCCAGTGTGCGCTCTCTTTTGTGATGTGACTTTGCAGTTCATTTAAGCCAGAGGTGGTATTCATTTCTCCATGCCTTGAATTTGGGCTGGCTGTGTTTGCTTTGACCAGTAGAATGTGGTGGACCTGAGGTGTGCAAGTTCCTACGGGCTGGCCTGGCTTCACAGCACTGCCTTTGCTTCTCAGAACTCTGAGCGAGACTGCCACGTGAGGCAGCAGGTCTGGTCTATAGGAGGCCGAGAGGCCACACGGACCAGAATCTGGTGCCGCAGCCAGCACCATCTGACAGACCTGTGAGGGAGGCAAACAGACTTCCAGCCCAGCCAGCCAGCCAGCTCCATGCAGCAGAGTCAGCAGGCGAAGGCAAGACCAGCAGAACTGCCCGGGCAACTCAAAGCCTGTGACAGATAATGAGTTGTCGTTGCCTGAAGACACTAAGTTTTCGGGGTTGTTCCTTATGCAGTAACAGATCACCGATACACCCGGTCACAATCTTTTTTAATCTCTAATTAGGATATAGGACCTTATTTCCTGAAGGGAATCCTTTGCAATTCCTCTGCAATGTTCCATTGTTCGTCAGACAGAGAGATAGACTCAAATGAAAACTGTTCACTTTCTTAATAAAAGAATAGTCTTCCAAGGTTAGTAGCAGAGAGAAAATCTCATACAGACAGGGCTGCTTCTCCCTCTCTCTCATCACTGTCACCACCCTGGCATGGATAACAAGACATCCCCAGGAGAAGCTGGACACACACACACACACACACACACACACACACACACACCCTAACCCGAGATCACACAGCTAAGAAGGGTGGAACTAAGATTCAAGCCCAGTATATTGGTTCAAGAGTCCGTACTGTTCACAACCACGGTGCTGAGTTCAGATATGGTGGCTCCCAGATGTGGCTACGTCAGGAGCCCTCAATCCCAACCCACTCCAGTGGATCTCCTGCATTAGCTCCTTATCCGACTCCTACTCTGCCTCTCTGGCCAGACACTGTTTTCCCTCTGCCATTTAGAAACACCCTGCTGTCTAGACTCCTAGAACCCAAGCCCAAGAGTGGAACTTCTTCTTCCCAGGTGAGTTATGTGGGGAATTCCTATCCCTGTAGGGGGTGGGAGGTACTGTCAGTGTCTCATTCAACACACATTCTAACTTGCTTCTAGTTTTCTTTCTTATACGGAAGAGGCTGGAATGCTAGAACTACATTTCCCAAGACTCTCTTGTACTAGATGGTCCTATATCTCCACGTGTGACCTCGAGTTTACCAAGAATACATGCTGCTTGGGATTAGGAAGCAGAGAGGGCAAGTGTGAACAGTGTCTCCATAGAAAGAGATCAGATCTGCCAAGTGCAGTGACTGAGGCACCTGGATTTCCTAGTTCAGCTTTGCTGGAAATTTTGGAGCCTGTCCCTAGTGTCCAGGGCATGGCAGATGGCAGTGGCAGGGAAGTTTCACCGGAATAGTGCAATGGAGTAGTTGGCCCTCTCTTGTGGCTGCTTTGAAACTGGCTGAGTACCAACCAAGCCCAGTTCTCTAGCCTTTCCAGAAGTTCTATAAAGTGCCTACTTCCTACTTTTTAATAAACTCTATGCTTAAACTAGCTAACATGGCTTCTGCTATCTGCAATCAAAAAACCTGACCAATACAAGGTAATAACACACCCCCAACCATAACAGTGGCCCCTGCAAACAAAGCACATTGGAACACAGTAGCCCAAATTCTACATGAGTAGCTGCAAGGGCATTTCCCTTTGATTCCAATTTCCCCCTGCCTGCGCCATTATCAGAGTGGAAATTCAGAGGTCATACTGGGGAGAAGAGGAGCGAAGCCATAAAACACCTGCCTCAAGTAGTGAAAGTTGAATCAGGGTTGGGCTGAGCTAGCAACGAAGTTGACTCACAGAGACCTCAGGTCCTAGCAAAATGAGCAAGAGATCAAATTTGAAGAGCAAAGTCAAGTTTGTTATAGAATGAAAGCCAGGACACCAGGTCCAAATCGAGGTTCGTGGACAGCATTTGGCTGAGTGAGGAACCCTTTGTGAAGACCCCTCGCCTTTCCCACAGGCTTGCATGTACTAACCTTAGTGGCACAATATACAGGACATGCCTTAAAATGTGCTTGGTAACCTTTTCCCCTGTGACAAAAGGAAATGGCATCTCCTACCCAGGTATCAGAGAGATTTTTGTAGAGGTGTTTCTTCAGCTCTCTCACCTTAAAAATGAAATAACTTTCATACTGAGTACGCTAATGCCAGATCATGAGTGTATTTTGGTTAGTGATGTGAAACGAATCAAAAGTAATTTGTAACAGTCAGTTGATACATCACAAAAAAAGTTTTAATTCCAGTGTTACTTTAATTTATCTTTACTAGCAAAATAAAGTAGAGACAGTGGGAAGAAACAAAAGGAAACCAAAGTTGTTATTGCTTCTGTTGAGGCAAACCCTGTCCAGGAGAACTGTTAAGGACCAGGCCTTTCTCTGATTGACAGGTGGGGTGGGCCTTCTCAGAGGGAAGTAAGTCTCTTGGGGCGAGGGAGGGTACTGTTGGGGAACAACTTGCTTGTTGAGGTGGCACATTGAGCCACAACTTGGTCCCCATGGCACCCACCATGGGACAAGCCCAGGCCATTGGCCATCAGAGAGGGATCATTTGACATCATTCCTGGCATCAGCTGCATCCCCCTGAAGGGAGAAAGCCCAAACTTTGAGAACATCATTCCTTAGGGCTTCCCCTTTATCCTCTTTGCCCACCACAATGCAATGAATATGCTTTTGTTAAAAAGTATTGAGTACTAAGGACAATCTATTTGACTGAAGATTTTTTAACAGTTTCTTCTTACCCAAATTCTTATAGCTAATTCTGAGATGTCATTCACCATGCCCTGTGGCCTGGGTGCCTGACACTGACTCTGGCAGGTTTGTGTGTGTGAGACTTAGAGGAGAGAGATCTGAACAGAAATGCGGGGTGTCACAGGACCTGTCCATTGTTTGGCACTAGCAATGTTTACTTCTTCAGTAAATGGGCACTGAGAAAGTCACCGCCCCGAGTGACCATCCTCTTTCGTGTGTCCACCTGGGAAGACAAACAGGCGAACTGCATGACTACAGATTGCAGTAGATTTCTGCCATCTGCAGAAATCTGGAGACGAATGTGCATCTAAAATATTACACTGACTTTGGTGGTTTTACATAAAATGCATACAGTCAGGGTTTATTTATGTCAAATGCTCAACAATGGATCAATTATTGCTACACATCAATGTTAGGGTTTTTTCTGGAATTTCCTCTCCCCTATTGTTTAGCTACCATTTAAGGGGATTCAGCCAACATTTACCTTTTTTGAATAGTTTTTTCTATTTTCTCTGTTTAAACTTAAAACTTACAACACCATGTACATAAATGAAAATTTTTTCTCTTCCTTTTTCAACCACTTTTTCCTTTTAAAATTGAGAACCTCTGATTATTGCCTCAGGGTTTCATCTGATAAGTTACTTTAGCTGATTAGGGTGGATTTTTATGAGTATCACAGTTATATTTATCATATAATCTTGAGTTACATACTCCTGACAATTAGCACAAATATTTATAATAGAGTAAGGAAAACACAATAAAGCTTTCTAGATGATATGACAGATTGAACACATTTGTCTAACTTTGCTCCATCCTAAAACCCAGTGAAAACTACAGTAAAGAGATTTAAATGATAAACTCACCCAGGGAGTGGATACAGTAGGAGATAAGAACAACATCCTGTAAGTTGGAAAGCAGATGAACAGGAGGCATCTTAGCAGGTGTAGGAAACCAAATTCTAAACCTGGAGTGGAGAAAGCTGAGGGCAAACCTAGATGCCGTGTGCGGTCCTCAAAGGGCCAGTCACTGGCAGCGGCAGGTACTTCTGGAACAGGAGGCAAAGGGCTAGGTGAAGAGCAAACCAAGGAGGCCTGATGAGAGCGGCTGTGGAAGCCAGCAGGCCCCACAGCTGCTGCCCCTCCACCCTGGGAGCTGCCACTCTCCCAGCCCAGCAGGACCCTGGAGGTTTATTCCCAGCAGAGCATAAACTGGGAGATGCCAGGCGAGGCTAAAGGTGAAGTTACCATATTTTTTAAAAGGAAATTAAGCCAATGTTTGTGCAATGAATGATGAGTCCTCTCAGCCTTTTCTTCTATTTTTCAGAATACAGGAAGCCAGCCCTTTTCTTTCTGTGCAGGAGAGACAGTATTCCAGCTGGAAACTGACCAGCCCTAGAGGACAGACATAAGGCTACTGATGTCAAAGGTTTCCCAGCTAACAACCTCACCAGGTCACTCTACACTGAAGCTCAACGTGGATTCACCCAAAGCGACCACCTCAAAACTCCCAGTCAGCTTCCTGGTTCCCCAGTTAAACATAAGCACACAGCCAGCAGTTATCTGAGGGATGTTGCTAACCCTAAAGACAGAAGCTAAAATGAACCCTCAGGAGGAAAAGGTAATGTGGAGAAATAAAAGAAGAAAACAAAGTAAAACAAAACAAAACATCAACAAGATAATTAATATCCTCAGAGAGTTAACAGTAGATACTGCAGTTAGAAAAAAAAATGCTATTGGCCAGAAAACCTCAAACAAACAAACAAAAAAAACAACAACAATAAAACTCAAGAACTTTCAAAGAAATAAAATGATTTTTGGAAATTAAAAGTGTAATTGCAGAAATGGTATTGGATTGGCATAGAAATGCTGAAAAAGTTGAATAAATTTTCCAGAAAAATAGAGAAAACAGACAAAGAAATGGAAACTAGGAGATTAAAGATAATAAAATTAGGTAACTAGTACAGAAGTTCTGATAACAGGAGTTTCTTTAAGAGAGAACATAGAAAAAGGAGAGGAAGATAGCATCAAAAATGTTTCCAAAAAGTTTCCCAGGACTGAAGAACATGAATCTTGACTGACTGGGCTCACTAGGAGTCCAGCATCATAAATCAAAAGTCCCAAATTCTGAAGCAAGTTTATCTCCAGTCTAGAATGCATTGCCAGCCCAAGTATCAATCAAGGGCAGAATAGGTACATTTCCAGGCATGGGTGTTCTGAAAAAGATTACCTTCTGTGTACCCTGTCTCGGGAAGCTCCTGGACACTGTTCCTGCCAAAGCAAGGGAGTAACTCCACGGAGAAAGAGGAAGAGAAGTGTATACAGTACACGGAGCTGCAATGCAGCAGCATGGCGGCAGGAATCCTCAGGATAATTGGGAACAGAGTGCCAGAATGATGGCTGCGTGCCAGCGGGGAATAAGTCTGACTGAAGCAGTACAACTTATGAGCTAGACAGAGCCTTTTGTGCTGCCTTTTTCTCACGAACTTATTAAAGCCTTAGTGCCACCAAAACTAGGGAGTACACCAAGCATGAGACCCAGGACGCAGGGAATCTAAACTTAGAGAGATCAGCAGAGGCAGCTCAAGGATGACAGCAAGGGAGAGCAGAGTTCTCTAGGAGGATGTCTTTGAAGGGGGAAAAAAACCTGTGTGTGCATATGTGTGTATACTGATAGATTAACTGATGACATTAATCTGTGAATGAAATGTAATGAAAGGTTTTTGGAAGATGTAGGAAGAACTAATATGAAACTAAGAACACAGCAAGCAAATGAAAAGTCAAGGCAATTATTAATTTCAGGAAAAGCAAAGATTATACAACATTAAATACGTTTAACCCAAAATTGTACTATAATGTTATGGGAGGATGGGGAATGTGAAACAGATGGGTGGTGGTGTAGTAAAACTAAGTCCTGCCCTGGCTGGTGTGGCTCAGTGGGTTGGGTGTCATCCCACAAACCAAAGGGTCGCCAGTTCGATTCCTGGCCAAGGCACATAACTGGGCTGTGGTTAGGGGAGTGTGAGAGGCAACTGATTGATGTTTCTTCCTCACATTGATGTTTCTCTCCTTCTCTTTCTCCCTCCCTTCCCCTTTATGTAAAAATAAATAGGATCTTTAAAAGAAAACAAAGTCCTCAACTCCTGTGACAGAAAGTCACATAGTGTCTAAAAGAGGAAGCAAAGATAATATATTTTATATTTAGTATTACTATAGTATTTAGGAATAAAGAGTCATGATGTTTCTCAATGTACTTTTTAAAGAAAATATGTGTGTGTAATTATACATATGCTGCTTGAAACTTTTATAATAAAATGATGGACTAAACTTATGATCTGGAAAAATGAAGTCCTGGAAGCAGTAGCTCCAAATGGTGACCTCTGAAGACAGAGGTCAGAGGCGCGGTGAGTAGTGAGTCGAGACTGGTGTTTTTGGTGAGAAGCCCTTTGGTTGTTACTTTTTGATCCCTAAACTAGGGCATGCCTCACCGAGAGAAACATAGAAATTTATTTAGAAGTTTAAAGGGGTGAAAAGGATGCATGGTCCAGTTACACTCTACCACGACGATTACCTGACAGTGGGCTGGTCCTTAACCACAAAACACCACAGGGTTCCGAACTATGAAGGAGGTTCAGCTAAACCCTCTGTTTCAAGTCCAAATCAGTGATTCTCTCACCAGACACAGGCTTATTTGTTTATTTAAACTTTGTCTTTCTTCGTTAAAGCTCCAAAACTGTTTCTGGATTATCAAATTGTGTTGAAGAGAAAGGGAAATCATACTGAGGATGAATTTAGCTGCTTTATCACAAAAATTCACACTTGCACTCAGGTTTACCCTCTTCATAGTTTACAAGCAAACCTGGTCTAACCGGATTCCTAGTTTCTGACACGGAAAAAAATATGGAGCATGTGGAACAAAATAGCTCAAATGTAGAATCACTTGGGGAATAATTTGGACTTACATAGTTAAATGAAAAATCTCCAAAGTCATATTCGCCAGAATTACATCCAAGAACAACGTTTTATTTAGTAACTAACTGAGATGAATAGCAGCTTCAGTAGCTCTAAGCAAAGGCTCTATTCATCAAATTTAAGGACACAGGCAAAGGAAATTGATTCATTTCTGGACCTGATTGAGTTTCCACGGTTAGATGCATCGGAGGGAGACGCGGTCTGAATGCCCTGATTCTGTGGTCATTGCCTGCATGCAATCTGGTCTGGAGCCCCCGCCCCTGCGCCGTCCGTTCCAACCAGGCTCCCCACATGGACGAGACTCTCATCTTCATGCCACTTTCAGAGTCGTCAGTGAGATCTTTACTAAGTACCTGTGATCTTTCAGTGGAAGTACAGCTTTCTCTTAGGAAATGCCTGTACATAGGAAACAGGAGGCACATGGAATACTAGAATACCTTCTAAAAAGAAGGGCCCAGCGGGTGCCTAGCACTTTGTTCGTCCTCTATCAATGCTTGTTAAATCAATCTAAGCGCTCATGTTACATTTCTTATATTTGTCACAATGATATGGTTTCTTTTGACCCCTCCCCATCATCCTGGGAGTCTGCTTGGGAGCCAGAGGCCCTTCTCCTATGTCATGTTATCACTGCTGTGGCCTTAGTTCTTTTGAGTTGCAATGGCTCAGTGTCCTAACTCATTTCTAGAGTGTAAACTCTGAAGGTGGGGACCATGTCCATTTCATTTGCCCCAAACAATGCATGGCACATAGCAGGTACTTGGAAAATACTTATTACAGGAGCAGGTTTCTCTTCTCAACACCCAGGAGGCTTGCTTGGTGGTAGGGTGCTAGGTTCCTTAGTTAACTTGTTGACTTGGGTGTGTCAGCTTTCTCATTAAGGTAAAAAAAAAAAAAGCCCTGGGTTTGAGCCCAAATTGGACCTATTAGCTATGAACCTCGGACAGTTTACTTAACCTTTCGGAACTCCAGTATCTTAGTATCTAAAAAGGAGGTGATAGTAACACCTCTTCTCAAGACTTTGGTGGGGGGGAAATGAGATTGGGGTGTGTGTGCACACCTCTGTCTAGGGTGGGTTCTACTACATCATGAGCACTCAGTGCTATTCGATCTTTCCTGTTCGCAACGCAGGTGGCTGATGTGTAGAACTTGAAAGTAATAATAAGGGGCTGCAAACTATTTTACTAGCTAGAAGAGGCTGATAGAATTGTTATATTTACTTATAGTCTTAACTAAAATGTCAAAGTCTTTCGGAAAATGTTTCAGCTTACTGTATCATGCTAGTCAGCAATCTGTCTTGGTACCTACATGCCTTAGATTAAATAAAAATGAGCAAATGAGCCATTCACTTGTGCAAGTTAATATATAGAAACCCAAAATGCGGAGCTTATGAGGTGTCCCTGGTTACTTAGAACTGCAGTGGACCTTGGTTGTTCAGAGCCACCTACACTGTGCCTCGGCCACAATTCCAGAATTATGATGACAGGCTTACAGAATTTGGAGCACTAAAGCATTCGCTTCTGGACACACTGAGTGTGTTTAGTAATAAAACTAAACCAGTTTCACAATAAAAGCACGTATTCTGGCTGGACAGAACTATTATAATTTGCCTAAACGCATAACAACTGCGTAAGTGTAGTTTATGTTAGAGGGTTTTATTGTAAATGACTAAATAGTGGATAACGAATAATTTTCCTACAGGCTTTTATTGTGAGAGAGCCAGTGGCATGAAAGGACTGTGACATTCTAGAGAAAAATAGTTATATATAAATAGTCCAGATTATTTGTGAAATGCTATAAAACCTTCCACTCTCTTGTATTTCAGTTTTTAAAATGTTTTAAGAAATTTCAGCTAGCATACTTTAGGGAGTTAGTATAGAGATATAAAATCAAAGAAGAGTAACAATTTACCAGCCTCATAAATATGTTGTATAAATCCTGGTGATTTCATCAGACTTCGCTTATTTATTACCTAATTCCTCTGGGGCTGCTTACAGTATGAAAGAAGGAAATAGAGAGGAAGAGAGAGATCTTTTGATCTTTTGGTAGTATTTCTTAACTGTTTATTATGTGGGTGATTTTTTAATGTTATTTTGTATTATTAGGAGGAACCTCTCATTATCCTGATTTGAACTAGACTAAAGCCAGATTGAAATTTGGGAAAGGACATTTTTTCACTAACAGGGCAAATAACATTAAGTCCTTGCAACCACCAGATAAGTCCTGTTTTCTTAAAGTAAGGGTGTTTTTACTCCCCCTCCCATACTTTTATCATTACTCCATTGAAAATATTATCAAAACCTGCTCCAAGGAAGACCGATGCAGCACGGGTGGTTGCGTGTCATTTGTGCTTGCTGGGCATACACAGTGAGTCACACATCTGTCACCTCTCTGTGAAGAATCTGTGCTATGTGTTTCATCTTCCTCCCTTACGGTCACTTCTATCATGACACGCGATACTGTCCAGTAGATTCTTAAGGCATTGCCTACGCATTTGGATAAGAATCGTCTGTCTTGATCCTTTGCTTGCAACATATAAATTAATTAAGAATCGAATGTTGTGAGTACATTTACCACAACTTGGGTCTTATGAAAGTATGAAAGAAAGCTCTGTATTTTCTTGCTGAGTATAGATTTTAATGACCATTACTTCACAGTAATAATATCTAGCATTTTATATCACTGTTACATGATACCAAAATACCATACACAACATCTCATTTTGTTCCTACAATAACCCTATCAAGTAGGTGGTACAAATATTATTTTTTCACTTTGCCAATGAGGAAACTGAGGCTCGGAGGGGTCTGAGCTACTTGCTCACAGTGAGACGGCTGACAAGTGCCCAAGTCAGGACTCCCTCTCTGGTCCTCTGACTCCTAGTTCTGTGTTTCTTTTTCCTCTTTTTAAAAAATAAGGTTACATTCACATAGCATAAAATTAATAATTTTATTTTGCTTGCTTGTTCACACCCCCATAACTTATTTATTTTATAATGGTGGGTTTGTACCTTTTGACCCCCTTTACCCATTTTGTCTACCCCTCATCCCCCACCTCTGGCAACCACCAATCTGTTCTCAGTATCTATGAGCTTGTTTGTTATTTTTAGATTCCACATATAAGTGAGAGCATACAGTGTTTGTCTTTCTCTGTCTGACCTGTTTCACTCAGTGTAATGCCCTCAAGATCCACCCATGTCGTGCCAAATAATAGGATCTCTTCCTTTCCATGGCCAAATAATATTCCATTGTGTATTATACACAATAGAATATTTATATATACCACAGAATTAGCCATTTTACAGTGTACAATTTAGTAGTATTTGGTGCATTCATAATATTGTACAATCCTCACCTCTATCTAGTTTCAACACATTTTTATCACTCCAAAAGAAAACTCCATACCCATGAAACAGTCACTTCCAATCTGCTTTCTGTCTCTGTGGGTTTGCCTACTCTGGATATTTCATGTAAG
The DNA here is from genome assembly GCA_004024845.1 of Tonatia bakeri. Taxonomy (NCBI): domain Eukaryota; kingdom Metazoa; phylum Chordata; class Mammalia; order Chiroptera; family Phyllostomidae; genus Tonatia; species Tonatia bakeri. The sequence goes on along the minus strand of PVIA01004876.1, from coordinate 98,807 downwards.
TGAAGTTATACAATATGTGACCTTTTGGGTCTGGTCTCTTTCATGTAGTGTAACAGGGAGGTTCATCCCTGTTGTAGCATGCATCAGGACTTTTTTCCTTTTCATGGATGAGTAATGTTGCTTTTTATGAATATACTACAATTTCTTTACCCATTGATGGATATTTGGAATGTTTCCATTTTTTGGTTTTTGTCAACAGTGCTGCTAAGAACATTTGAACATTTGTTCAAATAATGTTAATTATTGCTAATGGATATGTGGATTGTGTTCAATTTTTGGCCATTATGAATAATGCTGCTATGAACATTCACGTACAGATATTTGTGTGGGCATATGTTTTCAATTCTCTTGTGTATACATCTAGGAGTGGAAATTATGGGTCACATGATAATTCCATGATTAACTTTTTGAGGAACTGCCAAACTATGCTCCATAGCGGCTGCACCATTTTACAGTCTCATCAGAAACGTATGAGGGTTCTGATTTGTCCACATCCTCACTGACAGTTGCTGTTTTTTTCCCCGTGTGTGTTTTTAAGTTACAGCCACCCACATGGGTGTGGAGCGGTGCCCTGCTGTGGCTTTGACTTGTCTTTCCTGAACGACCGGACGACCGGTAATGTCGAGCGCCTTCGCATGTGCCTGCTGGCTGTGTGCACATCTTCGGAGAAATGTCTAAAAAATTGGTTTGCTTTTGTATTTCCTTTTCAAACATGTGAATGGTGATTTCTCTCCTTGAATTCTGCAGTTGCTCCTTTGGAAAGTTTGTATTCCTGCTCCATAAATGCACACTTTTGTGGGTAAAATACAGTTACACATTCTTGAGATGTTTTTATATTGTAGAGTTCTGTGCATATATGTGATGGGGGACCATTCTTACTTACGGATGAGACATGGAATTCCCCACAGGTGGTGAGGTCATTGACTTGCCAATATCTTCAGTCTGAGGGTGCCCTCAGATGAGCAACCACAACAGCTTTGTGGACATGGGCTTCTCTTTAGCTGAGACCAGGGAGAGGGGGAGTCGCCGGTTCGCTGCCCTCTGTCAGAGAACACTGCGGCACCTGGTCTGCTGGGAAAGTGAGGAGGGGTGGCGATGGGAGGAGGGTGAAGGGAGAAGGCCAGACTCTCTTCCTAGCTGGCTGTCACAGCCTCCTTGGCCAGAGGGTATGAGTGTGGTCAGACCCCTGCCTGAGGGAGTCATACATTTTGTGCTGTTTGTACTTTGTAGCTATTTCCTTTTTGCCTGCCTTAGTATGGAGTGGGCTCTGTATGAGAGTGCCAGCCTGCCTCAGGTGTGCAAGGGAAACATGGACAAAGGTTCTGTGAAGCTGTGGGCCCATATTTTGAAGGAGAAGGAAGGTGTTCCTGAAGGCAAGTGAGGTGGTGGCTACAGGGGACATAAGGGGAGAAGACATCAGATGGAGAGAGAGGCTCGGGAGAGGCTCGGGAGCCGGCTTCAGGCTGGTTTCCTCTGGGACCCCTCTCTGACCTGCCTCCGTGTTTATCCCTCTGAAGGACCTGTGTTCTTTTGCCAAAGTGACTGGGTAATTTTTTGAGATATTAATTTACAGACTTTTCTCTCCTCATATTTCCTCCTTTCCCCTCCTTCCTTTTAATCAGATGATTTGATCTGGTCCACAACCTCAGGAAAAGGGGGTGACTGGCCAAAAAGCAGAAGCACACTATAAGTTACTTGTTTGCGTGCTCCAAAGGCCCAAATATTTTGGGGGCCTCAGAAAATTCTGGGTTTGAACAAAATGTTTGGGTGAGGGAAGGGCTCTTCTTTTACCTTTGAGCTTGAAAAAGATTCTCTGGGGCCAGGATGGGGACATGGAGAGCTCAGGTGGGTACCTGGGCGTGAACACAGAGGGGACTGCGGGTCCCGGAGGAGAAGGGACTGCGCACTGCCCTGCCGGAGAGCCTGGGAGGCTGTGCGGCCCCAGGGAGGGAAAATTGGGTAGGGTGTGCTGGTCTGAATAATGCCTTTCTCCATTCACACATTCTAATCCTGGAATCTGTGGGTATGTTACCTAACATCACACAAAGGGCTTTGCAGATAGGATTAAGTTAAGGATCTTGAGATGGGAAAAATTATCTTGGAATCCCCAGGTGTATACAATGTAACCCCAAGAGCCTCGCAAGAGGGAGACAGGTGTGCAGAATCAGTGAGAAGATGTAATGATCTTATGCTGCTGGCTCTGAGAAGGTGGAGGATGTGGCCGGAGTCCGGGTGTACAGGTGGCCTCCAGAGATAGCAAAGCAAGGGACCGGATTCTGTCCTAAAGCTTCCGGGAGGGACCGGCCCTGCTGACACCCTGACTTCAGTTGGACTTCTGACCAACCATAAGATTATACATGTGTGTTGTTTTAAGCCTCTGAGTTTGAGGTAGTTTGTAACAGCAGGAGCTGGGAACTGATGCGGCAGGAGGAGGCAGGGAGGACAGAGGCTGTGCAGTGCAGCCCTGCACCCCAAGTGGTTGCAGCAGCAGCGGGAGTCAGCAGCAGAGCTCAAGGACCACCAACTCTAACTGTGTGGATTGGCAACGGAGCACCCGGTGGGCCCCCACACCCAGTGCCCTGGCATGACAGGAGCACCCCAGAATGTCCTGTCAGAAACCTAGGAAGGCCGGAAGTTCCCTCCAAGTGACATGAAATATCTGTGTCTAAATGGGCACAGTCTAAATGGGCACTGAAAATGTAAATAAAGGCAGTTATCATTCTTGCCCACTGAGCTTAGGGACTGAATTTCCTGCTCTCTACATAATGTTTTTATTTCTAGTGCAGGGGACAGAGTGCCCACTGTGTGCCATGTGCTTTACATGTGTATGTCCTAGTTACTGTTTGCAGTCCACTGAGGTAAGCACCCCTCATTATCAATTTAGCTTGCTCCTGAAGATGTGCCAGGTAGAGAAAGAGAGAAAATGAGAGAAAGTATATTCCATTATTTTAAATATTAAAAAAGTATGAGTTCCAGGCTTATCTAAAAATTGCAATCGGCTTGCTCCAAATATCCCTGATCATCTTACACATCTATGTAACAATCCATTGAGGATTTCACGAGAGTTTCCCAGAACTCGGGTGACCATCTACACTGTGGTGAAGTGGGGACAGTTTTCGTGAATGAGAGGGCAGCTGTTGATAACTGCATCAAGATGACAGCCGAAGCCAGAACTGTCTGTGGTGGAGTGGGATGTGTGGCGATTCCACGCAGAGCAGTGCTGCAGTTTGGAGACTGAATGTTGTTGCAGGTTTTATGTTGAGTATTTGGATTGTGAGAGTTCAGTGTTTTGGTTTTTTATTCCTGTTTTTCAGACAAGAGAAACCAGGACTCAAAGAGAATAAGTACTTGCCCAAGCTTTTACAGTAATTTCTGAAGTAGGAATTCAAACCCAGGTCTGTATTACTCTTTCACGGTGTGTGTGTGTGTGTGTGTGTGTGTGAGTGATTCCAAGACTATCAACTGGACATCTTTTCTGAGACTCCAGAGAGCTTGTTCTAGCCCCACAACAAGCTTGTAGAGGCCCAGGACAACTCCTCCTCCCCTAACTCACAGCTTGCCGTGCTGGTTTTAGTGGGCCGATTTGACTGGGCCTCCTCTCGAGGGCCGGGGTCTACTTCCAGGCTTCACTGCAGCGGCGGAGATTGAGCACAGTCATCCCTCTAATCAGTCTTTCCTTTCCTTTCCTTTCCTTTCCTTTCCTTTCCTTTCCTTTCCTTTCCTTTCCTTTCCTTTCCTTTCCTTTCCTTTCCTTTCCTTTCCTTT